>JBAIZL010000002.1:200708041-200790541 GCA_036971475.1 Prosapia bicincta
ATTCCTACTTAGGTCAACAAAGAAAAATATACATTTTATTAAATATTTGCAATAAATATAAATAGCCTATGTATATAAATATGGTAGAATCACAATATTAAGTGATAAATTAGAAAGCGAAATTAATTATCAAAATTAATTTTTTAAATTTAATTAATAAATTATTATTTGAAAAACTTCATTAACATCAAGTGTCATGAATGAATAAAAAGTATTGAAAAATTTGAACAAGGTCTATATATATATATATATATATATATATATATATATATATATATATATATATATATATATATATATATATATATATATATATATATATATATAATACTTTTTATTCGTTCATGACACGATGATAATACAGTTTTTCAAATAATAATTTGTTAATTAAATTTAATTAATTAATTTTGATAGTTAATTTCGCTTTTCCATTTACCATTTAATATTGTGAGTATCAGTTGAAGCTCGTTGAAAAATCGTAATTAAATTATATCGGGAGAGTGTGAACAAAAGAAGGCTTTGAAAAAGGTACAGTAATTAATTAAATGGTAGATTTGTTTAGAATTTATGTTCTTGTAATATCGATTATTTTTCAACTATTTTCCAAAAAACAATGATCATGTATTAAAGGAGTTTAACGTTGCCAGCGTCCCACCAGCGCAACTCCACAACCGTCCATTACAATTTAGGCACTCATTTCCATAATCTTAGTCGGCCTACAGGCTAAAAAGCTAAGAAAAATCTTTTGGCACTAACTGGGATCGAACCCTTTAAGTTAGTATTCCTCACTAGTCCTCTCAGCCGCCATACAAATTTACTAGAAACATAACTGCATTATTTTATTGCCTATTAACGTTTATACAGACTTAGCAAAACAGTAGCAAATGCTGACTTATTAAAACAAAAGAAAGTGTCTTGATAAAAGAAATGAAGGCCGGAAGTCCCAACCCCAGGTTAGTTACCGGAAGCTGGAGTTGAGAACAAATGCAAGTAAAAATACTTCCACGAAACAGCTCACTTTGCTTCTTAACTAAACCTTCGTTGGTTTCCGTTCGATCACTGTAACATTGCAGTGTTGGATACAGAGGGGGGACGAAAGAGCCTAAAAAGATGAATCCAATCTAACACATAAATATCTGAGGTACAGTTTCTAATAGTAATAATAATATAGAAAGTTTTTATATATCACCGGTACATATAGGAAATATAATGTAATATAGTATAGTATAATATAGTATAATATAGTATAATGTAATATATTGTATAGAAATATATTAATTTAAAAAGGTAGAAACTATTATTCTTTCTAAAACAAAACTAATGTAATTTCATTAGAAATTATTAAGTTATTATTTTTCATATTAATTTCTATCTAAAAAACTGACTGATAAATTACATTTATTATTTACTACGCTTATATATGGAATTTTTTTAAATATTGCTCAACTGAATAGATTGTTCTTACGAAACCAGAAGTCTAGTGAAAATATTTCTTTTCATTGTAGTATAATGCCCCCCCCCATGACATCAAGTCCTAGACACGCCAATAAAACCTAATTTGCTACCATTATAAAAGCTGCAATTTTAGTAATTTGTAACAACAGAAGTTGTAAATGTTACAGTTACTGCAAATATTACAATTTGTAACCATTACAATAACCATAAATAAAATACAATTTGTAACCATTACAATTACTGGAAATATTGCAAATTTTTAACAATTACGATTTCTGTAAACAATAGGATCTACAATTTGCAAGAATTACAAAAACTGCTAATAATACAATTTGTAACAATTAAAATTAATGTAAATGTTACAATTTGTGACAATTACAATTATTGTAAACAATACAATTTTTTAACAATTACAAAATCTTTAAATACTACAATTTTAACAATTAGGCCTACTATAAACAATAGGGCCTACTTTTTACAAGAATTACAATTCCTGTAAATAATACAATTTGTAACAATTACTGTAAATAATAAGGCCAACATTTTGCAAGAATTACAATTACTGTAAACAATACAATTTGTACATATTACAATAATTGTAAGTATTACAATTTGTGACAATTACAATTATTGTAAATAATACAATTTTTTAACAATAACAATTCCTGTAAATACTACAATTATAACAATTAGGCCTATTGTAAACAATAGGACCTACATTTTGTAAGAATTAAAATTTCTGTAAATAATACAATTTGTAACAATTACTGTAAACAATAGGGCCAACATTTTGCAAGAATTACAATTTCTGTAAATGATATAATTTGTAACAGTTACAGTAAATAATACGAATTGTAACAATTACTGCAAAATTTCAAACTTAAAAATCAATATTTTTAAAAATATAGACATTGTATTTACAATTATTTTTTTTCAGGTGAAGTTTTTTCATTAATTGGGACTCTTTCAACATGGATTTTTTCAATTTTCCAAAAAAGGTAAATAATCTTTCAACTGTATCATATTTATTTTTAACTAGATAATATACGTTATTAAGATATATTTAAGATAATGTGTTTTGGTTAATGTTGTCTGTCATCATTCAGTTTTAAAATTTAGAGCTATCGTTAAACACGACGCGAAAAATTTCTGATCACACACAAACGCAAACATTTTGTACTGTATTAATAAATATAATAAAAAGTTAAATAAAATTTATTTCACCCAATTTTTGAATAAAATTTGAAAATGTGATAATTTGGAAAATATAAATTTAAAATTTTAGTATGTACAATAATAAATATGGTTATTTTTCGTTACGTATTTTATCTTTTCCATGATTTTTGTGTTTAGAATGTTTATTATACAATAAATACTTGGGTAAACTGAACTCTCAAAGAATTTTATAAGGGTGTGTTTTATTTGTATCCCCTTTCTAATAAAACTACATTATTTCATTCTCAATTCTGGCCATACGAGGCTCATACTGCACACCCCCATAAAAGTTTGAACATATTATTCAGTTTTTAATTATCTACTAAGGACTTGGTAATTTACTTCGGTTTCTAATATTGTTATTGTACCAAAATTTTATTTATAATATCACTCAGAAACGGTTTTACATTTGTTAACAAAATTATTCCCCCTCCCCGCTTTACTTTCAGAGGAGAAATCTCTCCTGAAATCAATCTTCCTAAATTACAAAGTTTTTTCCAGGGTAAAACCAAAGTAGATAATTTGCCTAAAACTTTTAATTTGTTTTCATAAACCATAAAGGAAAATTGTTTTCTTACATATTATTAAATAAAACTTAAGAAATAAGATATTTTTCAACTGATGCCTGGAAGAGTATCAACAGTAAAGACAAAGTAGCCTAATAAAAACATATAAATTTGGCTGCCAACAACACGCCAAATCAAGTTATAAGCAGCTGAGTTATTAGTAAATATATAAATAAATTTAATAATGAATGTATTAATAAATGCTTAATGAATGTATTATTAAGCCTGTACTTAATTAAGGCTTATAGTTAAAAATATACCTCAATACATCGTAATGCAATCATGGGTGATTTTATAGCTAAGAAATAGTAAAAATATTATTTGCAAACTTTTTTTTCATCAGAAGTAATAAAATTTCATTTTATTAAATTATTACTTAATAATAATTTATAAATTTATTTATTATTAATATTTTGTGTTGCCGAGATTTATCCTTATAAAAATACCAAATAGGTTTGAAAAATACTTAAACTATTGTGATTATTCAGTTATCGCAATTAATAATGTATTAGCTGCATTCAATAAGTTTTTTACGTAATTGTTGAGATTAAATTTTTATTAATTACTGCATTTTTTATGTTATACAACAGATTTATACACTCATTAAACTGGATTATTTAGAGTAGATTTTGTTAAAGTTTTTTAAAAAAACATATTTTAATGTATTGAGGTTAACGACAGATTACAGACCAATATATGCTCTTACTAATACACTCCACGTTTCGATTTTCTATCACAAATTATTGTTTAATATAAGATGATAGGTTATAACTGTATGATAGGTTATGTTTAGTTTTTTCTATTAGGTTTAAATTGTGTAGCATCACTAAAGATGAGGACATATTGTCATTGAAACGCTTATGATAATAAAGTTTTTATAATTGTAAGTCCTCGTACATTTATTCTTTTATTTAATATTAGATTGATAAACTTTTGGTCCTTGAAAACTGTCAAAAACCTTAAACCCATTAAATAGTTATTAACAGACATTAAATAAAGTTTAAACATATATTTCAATTTTTACAGTAATTTTAATTGCGTTACCTTATGAAAATAATATAGATTAATAATAACGATTCAACTACTTTTGTGTATTGTAAAATTAGTTTAATTGGTCTACCGATATTATTTACTAATAAATTTTAACAATATGCAAAAATATAGATTTACTAATTAAACCTTATGAAAATAATATAGATTAATAATAACGATTTAACTACTTTTGTGTATTGTAAAATTAGTTTAATTGGTCTACCGATATTATTTACTAATAAATTTTAACAATATGCAAAAATATAGATTTACTAATTAAATATTACAAAACAATAATATCATTTAAAAGAATAAAGAAAATTTTAAACAATAAAACAATGTGATAAATTTCAAATGCAATGTCTCAAAAGACACAGAAAATCAAATACAGTAGCACCACTAGCGGTAAGTTTTGGAACTATGAAATTGGTCAAGAACGCAAATTTGCCTTATTCAATTTTGCATTTACATTTAATAATTACATGGTGGGCCTAGTACTTGGACAATAACCGAATGAAATATATATTTCTTGTCGTTTTTGGCTTAGGTATGTTACTCAAAAATACCCTCTAAAAAATAGCGGCTCTAAATGGACGTTAGTTATCGCCATAAAGCCTATGCTAACCTTATTTTACAAGCACACGTATTCATCAATAACTCTTCAACATTTTCTGTACTATGTTAACACGACATTGGTATATTTTTAACTAAATATAAATAATAATTATATGTAGTCTAAACCTTAACATCGGTTTAGTTTGAGTATAAATTTTACCTCCAATGTAATTGCGGTAGGCCTATGCTTATAAATGGGTTTATTTACCTATTTCAGTTTATTATGAGCCTATGTTAATTTTTGTATGTAGCTGTAGAAATGTAAAAAATTCGACAAATCGAAATAGACACCTTTTTAAAACAATAAACAAACAGTTTAACTTGAATAACTTAGCGAAAAACTAAACAGAACAGGAAATGATAACATTTAGCCTAATTTAAAATGTGTCTACAACCTATTACTGAATTACGATAATTTATTGGCCAAGAACTGTTTCTTACCTTATTTGATCGATTATTCAATTGTTGTACAAATTTAGTGAATATTGTTTGTTTATTTCCTGCACTGCAATCACTAAAAGTTTTTTACAACAGCACTATAAACACATTTGAACGACACTTTTACACCGCACAACACAAACCACTAAAAGGTACGCCAACTTCAAAAACGGTAAGAAAATTACTGCTGCCTTGATCACTTCGGATTATTTAGCAACAAATATGATAAATACGACACAGCTAATCGAACAGAGTAAATATTGCTGCCATATATATGACTGTTTAGTGAACATAATTATTGTAAATTTCAAAAAGAATATAAATAATCATAAAACAGAAGCAAACCCAAATATAAAAATCATTAACTGACGAGTAGATGTATGAGCTGTAGTTGTAACAAATGTAGAAATACAAAAATGATGTTAGAATGTTTCACAAAACTTTTATTAAATTGAAATTCAGGGGATTTCTTAGAAAATGAACCAAGGCGTTATTTTTATGCCTATATATATATATTCTTGATATTTTACGTTATCCATTGTTTTTCCGTTGCACTGACTTTATGAAGTTAATATATTACAATTGTAAGTAATTTTATCCACCCTTAAGTGCAATAATTTTACCTTGAGTGATGAGGCACCTTTCGGTCACTTGACCATTGTCGAATCACTGATATTTTTCTGGTGTAGATGTTCGGTCCGTGATATTGGTATTTGTTGACTTTACACGCACTTTCTCTTGATCTGTGTGTATGATGTTTTTATATAGTATGTCTTCTGTGTATGTTGTTTGTAGATTCATTAAATTGTTGTGTATGTACACCAGAAAAATATCAGTGATTCGACAATGGTCAAGTGACCGAAAAGTGCCTCATCACTCAAGGTAAAATTATTGCACTTAAGGGTGGATAAAATTACTTACAATTGTAATATATTAACTTCATAAAGTCAGTGCAACGGAAAAACAATGGATAACGTAAAATATCAAGAATATATATATATATATATATATATACATATATATATATATATATATATATATATATATATATATATATATATATATATATATATATATATATGTATATATATATATGTGTATATATATATATATATATATGTATATATATATGTGTATATATATATATATATATATATATATATATATATATATATATATATATATATATGTATGTATATATATATATATATATTTATATGTATATATATATATATATAACAAAATATGTATTCTTGTGTAACAATGAAAAAAAAACAAGAGAAATACAAATACAATAATAATTTAATGAATTACACAATTCAAAGCTTTTTGTTGGCAACAGTACCAACGAAATATTCAGATTATTATTCCTGAAGATGCTCCTATTACTTGCCAACGAAAAGCTTTGGATGTATAATTAAATAAAATATTCTTATATTAGAATTTTTCTTGTTTTTTTCATATATATATATTTAGGTTAGTTTTGGTTGGTAGAGATTATTTAGATTTTTTGGACTAGGAGACTGACAGACACACCTTGGTAAGAGTCCACACTGTAGTCATTGTTTAAGTGCTTTTATGTGTTTCTATTTCAAGACTACAGTGTGGACTCTTACCAAGGTAAGTCTGTCAGTCTCCTAGTCCAAAAAATCTATATATATATAGCCTTGTATTACTACTACCTACACAAGAGAATATTTCAAAATATTGTCAACTCAATACTAAACATTTTCCAGTGAATTATAAAATAGTTTTTCTTCATTAATTGGTATAAATAACTGAAACACTTTTAATTACATGTTAATCAAAATATATAAATATTTTACATTTTCATTAAACGATTATTAATAATTTTAGGTAAGTTAATTAATAATTATAATTATTTGGTTTTATGGATTTTAAATTTTCACAAAAGTTACTCGAATGTATGAAGTACTAGATACATGATTTGAACTCCTATTTTTCTACATAAAATTTACATTGATAGTGTAATAAGAGTTTTAAATAACTAAAAGCATATGTTGTTATAATTTTGTCTAATAACAGCAGCAGGGAAATGAGATCACATGATGTAGAACAGGTCTCTTGGCACAACGAGATCGCCTTTGTAAAAATTTCTTGCCTGGAAAACCTCCTATTCACTCTCATGTCCCTGGAGGCAGTCCCTTTTTCCTTACTATCTGCTTTAACGATGATTTCTTTATCACATCACATATTCAAGAAAACACATTATTCTCAGTAAAGTTTATTCAAATCCTAGTACAAGAAATCTATCCTCTTCTAGATTTAACGTTAAAGTTTTCTCAAAAACTTATACTTTGAATAATAAATTATTTTGAATAAAACATAAAATCGACAATAACCGTTTGAATATTTACGAGGACAAACATAGCACAGCTGTTGCCACAATAATATGGAATTGTGAAAAAGTTAAATTGCAAACTAAATTAAATTAATTTAATTAGAACACTAATTAAATGGATAAAATAACGACTACATAACAAATAACGAGCACTAACCATTCCAGTTTTGAATTATTTTGTATCTATTCCTAGATAAAATTAATTTCTATTTATACTAGTTCCATCGTTTCGATATAACATTTTTGAAATAATTATTTTCTAGTAAACAGGCCATTTAATTAGGAGGTCGATTAAAAATACCAATAAAAAATTGTTATTATTTATATTATTATCTGATTAGATATAAAATCTGATTGGTTAAATCCAATTTAAAGGTATGCCTGTTGTTTTCAAAAGTCCAAAATATTTTTGTATCACAAAACAAATAAAAAATAGCTTACAATAAGAGCTATTGTTTCCACCCAGACCCACCAACCAATGGGAATTTTATAAATTTGTTTACACAAATGAAATTGTACATTTTTTAAAACTCAGAGAGAGAAAAAGAAAAAAGATACAAGTATCATAAATAATTTACATAATATTACACATTTGATTCATAAATAATATTTTTTTTAAAGTAAAATATTTAAATTAAAATTAATCAATATACAAATATCAAGAGCAAGTGGCACAATATATTGCAGTAAAAATACCACAAAATATACCACAAAAGCCACAAAATAAGTAATAATAGAAGTTAACTAAAACTAAACCCTTATGTACATTTCGATGACCATGCCTTCGTCATCAGATGGTCTAATTACAATCTAGAATACAATAATTTACAAACTAGACTGTCTAGTTACCAATCCAGTTTGTAAATCATTGTATTTAGATTGTAGTTTTGTAATAAGACCCTCTGAGGACAATGAGATAGTCATCAAAATCTACATAGGGTTTAATCATAGGTAACTTGCAATATTAGTTTATTTTTTAATATTTTTGTGGCGTTTTATCCAATATTTTCATTTTAATATTAATAAAATTAGACATTAAACGTTCATAAAAATATGAATTAATTAAAAGAAAATAAATAATTTGATATAATATAATATTTCTTTTTTCAAATAGGAAATTATTCAACTTCTTTTAGTGAATAACATTGATATAACTCTTATATCAAAATCACGGTTAAATAAATCTTATATTTAATTCTTCTAAAAACCCAAAATTGGAACCTGAAAACAATTTAAACTCTGTCATGATTGAACCTATCAAACGTTTTTCTTAAACACTATCGAATATATAAATAACTTTTAGAAATATTTTACTCTAAATTTAGAACATAAAAAAGTAGAAATAACCTTGTATAATAGCTTTGGGGAAACATGTAGTCTCAAAAACAAATTAATGCTAATATTTAAATTACCGTCTTCTCTAAGACATTGTACTAAACTGATTTTTACACATTACATTATATATATATTTGTTCAATTTATAATTATTTAACCATAGTGGTATAACACAATAAGAGAAAAAAATTAACAAAATATCGTCTAAATACAGTCTATAGAATACACAGACATATGGAATACAAGTAATTTTCAACACGATTTTGTTTTATACAATGTATCAGATATATTGTTATAAAATAGAAATAGCTGCAACAGCTTGCTTTGTCAGTATCCGGGTCAGTGGTTACTTGCAACTTACTGCGGCTTACAAACTTGTCACAAATAAAACAATACTAAATCATTTCTGTAGATTGTCATTATTTTTCCGAAATATCTTAGAAATAATCTTTAAAGAAGTTGCTTATGATCATCTTCAATTCACTGAATAAATCATAAGTAATTATTGAGTAACTGAGTGAAAACTATTAATTTACTTGCTGACACATTTTTTAAAAGATTTTCGTAGACTATTGGATTTATCAATGAAACAATTGCTTCAAAATGCATCAGCAAGGAAGTTAATAGTTTTCACTTAATTACTCAGTAATTACTTATGAATCATTAAGAATTCTACAAAGTCGTTTTAAGTGACTTATTTTTAAACCAATGTTTTATTTTCAAAATTGTAGAAAATATATACAAATTTTGACATTGATCAAATTTTAAAAATATATTTTTAAACAAGAAACATTGAAGCAATTGTGAAATGTCATATCCAGTTAAAGTCATTAAAAGGCTTAAAAACTCTCCAAATTTTCAGCTGCAATTAGCAAGTTCAACCCTTCATATTACCAAATGTTCCTTTTCCTTCTCTTTGTGCAGACTGAGTAAACATTGTTGCCAAAGAGGAATACGAGCAGCACAGTAACACTAGTTCACATACTTTCCACTCACAATGTTAACTCAGTTAGGTAGGAGTGCTGCAAGTACTCCCTTCTTGGGCCCAATATTTACTCGGTCTAGTAGTACAGAGATGACTTTATTGAGGAGTAGTAGATCTGCAGGAATGTAAAATATGAAAACTATATCTACATTAGTTTTTTAAAATGTGTTTGAGTAAATATTATTTAATTAACTCTGTATAAACATAATAAACAAGAAATATCAAAACTTAATAGTGAAAAGAGCGATAACTAATAAGTAAAAAGTACATGAAACTAAGTTTCCATGTATATATTAACATCCATCTCAATACGTAAGATCAATAAGTGTCTGGAAACGTATTGTCAGAAATTAGTGTATCAATTTTAACCTTTTAGACTAAGTTCAAACTCCTCAAATTATAAAACTGAATGATTGTATAGATTAACCAATGTTTCTACTTATACATATATTTTAATTGCACTGACTTAAACCTAATCACTTAAAGTAAAGCATGTGAAAGCAATGGCTCTTGGTGGCGGTGCTTTAGGTGATGGGTGGAGGATCGTTGAAACATGACAGGTTAGGAAATCTATGAAAATTTCTGGTGAAGTTGACCGACAACATCTGCAACCGCAAGAAAGAGGTAGAGTACTTAGTCCTCGCAGCACCGTTCTGGAGTATGACGAAGAGCTGACCGAAGAGTGGAGACGCCCGGCCCCACCTCCCGGCCCCGTCGCCAGCCGTAGACGTAGGGAGGAGGTTAGTGATGCGACGGAGGCGCAGGAAGACGAAGCTACTCTCAGGGAATTGCTTATGAGGTATATAATCAATCGGAAAATAATTTCAATAACGTAATAAATCCCTAAACTGCATTATCCTTAACAATGTTAAAGTAATTATTGAACTATTTACAAAAGGAAGATTTTTAACTAAGACATTACACCACCTTAAATTTAATACCATAAAAACTGTAATATTCATAGCGAACAATATGTATAGGCCCTTAATTCTATAATGTATAACATCTATTATTGATAGGTATAAAATTAAACATATCTGTAAAATATGAACAGCTTCATAATAATTAAAGTTTCAATGTATTACAAATTATTTTCTATAGAATAAACTATTATAAAATGTAATATTCAAATATATTACCTAAATTACTAATATTGAAGGTTTATATTATAAAATTTGTTTACATTTTTAATTTAAACTCAATAACCTTTATATTAAAACCTTCTCTTAATAATATATAACAATTTATTATATTTGAAAGAAATTCAAGGATTGTATATAATACTCTCACTGAACACTTATAAACAAGTTTTAACATTTTTTCAACTTTGTTTCTTATTTTTATTAATCATTTTTACTTTATTTTTTAAAATTAAACTAAAGTGAATGCATTTACGGCTTTTATAAAACTTAAAACAGCTTTTTAGACACAACAGAGATATGCTCTCATTTTAAAATATTTCTTAAAACCAAAGCCGTAAATAAACTGTGTAACTGAAGTGACGTGAAACAATTCCAGAGTAATTTCATTTAATTTTAAAGCTTTCATATTGCGTTGTGTAGTAATAAATTTGATTAGCCTATATAATCAAATCCCTGGGTGTGTCTAAGTTATGTACATGTGTAATGTTTAATTCATTGTATTTAGTTTAGATGTTTCTTTATTTAAATAGTTTTAATTAGATTAAGATAAATTAAAAGACGCAACCCTTTGAAATAATTACAATTGTTTAGATATTTTTAAGACTGTTGTTTTTTTGAGACTATATTTCTAGTGTTCTATTTTTTTAGAACATTTAAACTGGACAAAATTCACTTGTTAAACATCCATAGTTGATTTTTAAATTAAAAACAAATTTTTTAAAAACTTTTTGACTAAACAATGGTTTTGAGAAAATTATCACAAATAAGTTTACATTACACTGTAGGTTTAATCCTGACCATGCTTATGAACCAAAAGCTGGGGTCACTCCTAAAAACCACCTGAGCTAACTTTGGGGCTATAATACATTCAATAATTTCAATTTGTACTGGTGTTAATTATCTATCAGGCCTAATTTTCCCTCTTTGTAATTAGAATTAGAAATTTTAATCTGGATAAATTGCTTTTTTGTTTTATGTTTAACAATGCTGTGACTACAAATTTGGGTTCCTTGGGGCAAAACTCAATAATGGTACATAATTGTTTGTAAAATGGAATACTGTTACTTAGGCTTATCTGTTTGTCTGAGCACCAGAATTTGTTCAGCATTATATAACTCTCCAACAACTTTACTTTGCTTCACTGTCAGTTTGGTGCTCTACAGGCTCGTTGCAACTGTGACAGTCATGGCACTGGTGTTTATACTGTTAAAATATTTTTTTAACCGTTTCATAATTATTTAAATAGATTTACTATTTACTTACAATATAAATACACAAAATGTATACATTAGATCTAGCTACTGAATTCACAGTTTGAAAAAAAAACAACACATCTCCAACTAGTCTCTAATAGTGAAAAATATTAAAATATTGTTATTTATTAAAACCTTTTGTCAAAATAGATCATTTACGAGTAAAAAGAAAATAAATTCTGTGATTTTAAACAATTGTGTGACCCATGGAATATGAAGATTAATTAGTGTATATAAAGTCCAAACAAAAAAAAAAATAATGTGTAACACTGTTAGAGAGAACTAATAGAACAAAACATGACTGGTATTTGTACAGAATATTATTTTCCATAAAACTTATATTGCTAAATGAAGTAAAAAAATCAATACCCACTTACAAAATGGTTTGATATTATTATAATGTAGATTAAAACAAAAGATCGAAATAACACTTAAAAATCCAGCATAAAAGTTATACAATTTTTGAATCAGCAGTTTGTTAATCTGTTAAGTTGATGAGCTGAAATGTTGACTGGCAAGTAATATTTATAACAGCCCCAAAACACTACTTTACCACAAAACAAAAGGTTAAAGTTTATTTAAAGTTATATATTGAAATTGAATAATATGTCACTATACTCTTTAAAGTACAGAGTTACTTTATTTTGAATATAAACATTAAAAATAGATCACTAAAAACAAATTTCCAAAAAATTCATATCAGCAGGGTGGGTTTAAGATTAGACGGGACCAAGGAGCTACTGTCACCAAGAGGCTCATTTTTAAAGAGAGAAAAATTTAAACAGTTAATTAAATATTGAATAATAATATATATTCTTCAGTTCTTGTGGGTCCCCCTTAATCACTGTAAGCCTATTTTAACCTGAATTCAGATAACTTTGATGCTTTAAAACTTCTATTTGTTATCTCAACATTTTTCTTAAGAATAAACAGTATTTGAGTTTGACTTGTTAGTAAAGTTAATTATTTAATAAGAAAATTAATACAAGCACTAAAAACTACATTTATTTAATCAAGATGCATTAAAATATCGATTAAAACAAATGTTTGTTATTAAATAACTTTTCTAACCAGCATTGATATTGGCAATGCACCCTAAATATTTGATCATACACTAACTCAATGTTGAACCTTTGTTTAAATACAAATAAAGACATCTGATAAAGGGAACAGTGTTGCTTTACCACATAGTTTCCTTTTACAGTACCTTGTTACATTAACGCAAAACAGCTCTCTCATTCCAGTCTGAAGGTTTTTTTAGACACATTATTTTTTTTCAGTTATTCTCAGCCCTATTGTTTCTTGGTGTCTCTTTCATCAACCAATAGCTTCATTTCCATTTCGGTCATTATTTTTCTTCTTAACTTATGTTATTATTTATATACACTAGACGCAGATGTTTTTTTTGTAAGAAGCTTTTATTCTAATGATGTTTTCCAAGTATATTATTATTATTACCACTGCAAGCCAGAAGGACATGTATTACCCACAATCAGGAAACTATAATTATACTAGTCATTAGACAAAAGATTTAATTTGGAAAATACTTGACTATATGAATATAGGCTACTTGTGAAAATAATTCATACACAAACATTTTATTTATAAAGTAGAGTTACATTTCATAACCTGGCTCTCATTTGATTGTACACTGTATTTGTTTTGTTTGCTACTGTAGCTAGTATGTGTATTAATTTCTTTTGAATACAACACTCTATCAATTAGTCATTTTAAAAAATAATAAATAATATAAATTTGTGTTACTACTACTATTTATTTTAAAGTTTAATTATTACAGAAATAAAATGACTGGTTTGTGAGTTAAGCATTATCATTTATTAATTTAGTGGCAACGTTTCGATATCATATTTGTTACCATCTTCAGGCCTTTACATATGATTAGTAATTAGTGTTGATATGCATTAATTAATAGCTATAAGCTAATTTAAATAATACAATTGACATTCAACAAATGGCAAGGACATATATTAAATGAAATACTCAATTCGAGTATCGATCATTTCAGAAAACTAAAATACGACATTTAATACAAATAAAAACAAGCCGCATTATTTATTGCAACATACTATTTAAGAAAAACTCAACCTATCATGAAAAACATATAAGCAAACAAAAACAAAGACATTCGAATTTTAAAAACTGCACTAATTATTACTATATTTTTAATATAAAAGCAAAATTTTAATTTGTCTATTAATAAAATGAAGATGGTTAAAAATGCAAAAGGAATAGACAGAAAAAAGTAAAATTACAAAACACTCATACATGACAAGAAATTACAAGCTCCTGAATATGGTAACAAATAGGTTAACAAAATTTCGCCAATTAAATTAATAAATAACAATGCTTAAGTAGCAAGCCAGTCGTATTATTTCTAAAAAAGTTAAATCTAGCGAGTATAATATGAAGATTAAAGTTTAATTGTCGAGGTTATTTATTAAAACCACAACTGATTTTTGCAATATGCAAATATTTTCAAAATTTATGTTATATCATTAAAAATAATTTGAAAAAACTTAGTTAAATAAAAATGTTCATAACTATTATGTTTTACAATTTGTCTGTACGATTGACTGGCATTTCACGTTCAACATCTAAATTCCGATTTCTAATTATTCTATTCTAAAATATAAAGTAACATCATTTTGTATGGCATAGTACTGCATTTAGTCTCCTGAAAACTATAATAAATCAAAATTCATGACCTATAAAGCAACACAAATTAATAAATTAGTAATGTGTTACGTAAATAATGAAACCTATATCCAGGAACAGATATTGATTATTAAATATTAATATAAAAAAATGAGTTTTTCTAGTTTTTTATTTTGTGTTAATTTTTTTTTTAATGGTAATTATTTGTTATTATTTGTCACCTAATTTCGGTGTAGGCTTATAAGTTGTTTTTATCTTTTTTTAACAGTTATTAAAAATAATAATAACCAATGGGAATTAATTTAAAGGTTATCAGTTCTAGAATTTCTGTTGATTTTTTTGTTTTTGTTTTAAGAAATAAGCTTAGGCTGTGTTTTGTGTTATGATAGAGATGTGGGTATGAGGTATAACGTAAGGGGTTGCGTATAGTGTGTAACATAGGACCATGCTCGGGTGCAGTCTACAGAAGCAGGTGAGCGTTATGAGCATGAATCTGAGTGCCAAGCTGGACGAGCTGCAGCAGCGTGGGGATCGTCAGCTTGAAACCACTGTCGCACTTTGCGAAATCCGTACACAACTCCAAGAGCTCACAAAGTCTGTTGAGTCGTGCCAAAGCGAGGTGAGCGAAGTCAAACGAGACATGGTGGCCATCAAAAACGAACTGGACACCGTTCAACAAGTCAAGGAGGAGATTGAAGAGCTACGAGAGTACGTCGATAGGCTGGAGGAACAGTCACATCGGCGGAAACTTAGGCTACTTGAGCAGGTTCGCTGCATGTCCAAGCATGTTTCATTCTACTGATATTATCTGTCAACTATATTGCATTTATTTGTTGTTAGTCGTATAATTGTTATTGTTTAAATTGTTGTTGTAATCTTTATTTTTTAATGAATGTATTTTATTTATTCAGTTTTTATCATAGTCTTTTGATATTAGTAAATTTCTATAAGTTTATTTCATTACATTTTCTACTGTAAGAAATCTTTAATATTTACAATCACTAAATGTCTAAATATAGCACATGCATCTGCACAAGTATGTCACCCAAAACATACTCTTGTGCAATTGACTAGTTATATCAGTTTGGTCGATTAGCACAGTGATTAAATTTATAAATATATTATTTTTACTTACTTTAAAAATTAATTTTTAATTCATATTTTTATATTTTGCTATAGTTTTTATTAATTTAATATTGAACCTAAACCCGAATATCAAACATTACCGATTTGGTCAAAATTGAAATAATTTTTATAAATTATTCTTAAAGACTTTTCCATCAACATTAAGCTACTAACCTAGATTTGTGTAAACTATTAATGCCTAAATGATATTGTTATATCCTTTTTCTTAGAATATTCAATATTCCAAAATAATTAAAACTGTAGAAAAATATCATTATATGTAGAGTAATGGTAGAAGCTTATCAACAAAATTTATTTCGAGGAAATGAAAATTATACTTCATATTTTTTGGGCAAACTGAATACACAAAATTTGTCAGAATAAAGTTCTTTATATAAATTACAGATAATCCAAAATTCTGTAGTGAGAATGTTTATAACTTAAATGTTTTAAAATATATTAATACCTGACTCTTGTTTATGGTACCATTTATTTATTCTTGTGTTTATTGTCCGAGTTGACTGTGTGTTACATCGGCAAAAAATCCTTCTTCTTTAACCATAAAAAATAAATACTACTGCAGCCAATTGTGACATATATACTGTATATTAACATATGTTTTAGCATTTAACTTGAAATAGTGTAAACCAGTAACTCAAGTTGAAGATCAAACAAGTAGAAGAATCAAACAAAAATTAAACTTATAATTTAAACATTATTGATTCAGTTTAAACTAAAATAGTTTTTGCTTAAAAAATTTTAAACAGAAATGCAAAAGGTGATATTCTTATTACATTCTTCTAATACAATTTTTTCATTTCACATTTTTCACCAAAAACGTTTCACCAGTTTTTTTTAAACATGTCCATTTAACCTTAATAAGAATAGCTGGAAAATATTGTCAATACATTCTTCGATTTACATAAGTATAAGTATTTTATCAGATGAAAAATATCTACCACAAAGCATATATTATAAACCTTTAAGATAGTCGAAGTTGAGAACAGCTTGAGGACACCATTCAATTTTGTATTTAGGCAATAAATAGATAAAATTAAACTAAGAAATAAACGTCTAAAAGTAAGGACGTCGTAAGATTTTACAACTTGCTAAGTATAAGCTTCTAAGTTTTAATATTTTAATTTGGTGAAAATTATTTTCTAATCGTAATTTACAATTTAATCTGTTTTACAAAACATTACAAAGACAATTACCTAGAAGGTTAAGGCCTGTACTTCCGGTGTAGGCGCCTGTATATTTAGTGTTTAAACATAATCATTCAAAATAGTTTCAATTCAAGAATATGTATCTAAGTGTTAATGTAAAGTTATCAATTCACTCAATTTGGTATTTAGTTGGTTGATTACAAAGTAACATCTCAATGTCACTGATATTTGTTTACCATAGTTACACCACAACCCCCTCATCGACAAGACCCACTATCTGTCCAGCAAAGACAGCCAACTCCAAATCTCTAATTCTCCTGCCCTATTGCTCCTGCTCATCCTCTGAAACGCCATTTAATCATGGTTGTTTGTTGCGAACATCTTGAATTCATTGATTAAACTGTAAGTAATTATTGCAAAACTAAGTGAATACTTTTAAACTTACTTGCTGATGCGTTTTGAAACAATCTTTTCATTTTCGAAGCTAACTCTCTACTCGCTTGTAGACCCCCATGTAGAGGGTCAGGTGCGTGAATGAAATGATTCTTTCAAAAAGCGTCAGCAAGTAAGTTTAAAGGTATTTATGTAGTTACGCAATAATTACTCATAATTTAATCATCTCTATTTTAGCCTGTTTTATCCTAGCCTGCGTCATATACAACCAACATTTTCAGTTTACTTATATGGCCGAGTGTGACAGAACTCAAATAATAAAATCCATTTGCACCATGGTGAAAAAGCTCAATGCAGTCTTACCATATTTTTTCTTTTCTTAAATTAGAAAAATAATAAATCCCTTGATTGAATAAAATGTATATTTTTATTGCAACCTGTCCTAAAATATCCCTCTTACAACTCTGAAGGAAACAAGGTAATTGGGAGAGTTTAGACTACATTTTAAAATATGCATGGTGTATATGTTTTGGAAACCTGTAGATATGATGCATAAAAAGGTAGAATTACTACATTAAATTGAAAGATAAGTACATTATACTTTTACAATAAACAGAAAGAAATAGAATTATTATTTATATAATAAGCATGCTATTACATTTTTAAACATTACTGTTTATGGACAACTAAAGTAAAATGCTATACAGTAATACCCCGTACTTACAAGTTAGGTGGACCGAGAAATAGCCATGTAAGTCGGGGTATAATTTTACATACAATCACATAGGAATTTTGTTTAATTGGGACCAAAGACTAAATTGAATAAACTAATAATTTAGAAGAAAAATGTGTATGTATTACAATCTTAAATACATAATACAACAAAAAATTATATAATATACAGACATATTGCAAAGAACTAAGTAAAAAGAACTTATTTTGACATAGAAGGCTTCATAAAATTCAATGAATTCATTTGATGAATTGAAGATTTTTTCTTCTCATGCAGAATTTTCTCGTAACACGCTAATTTTTATTTTGTTTTGTGGCAGAAATACACTCATTGTTAGAATCTATGTTTACCAAAATTTGTAAGCCTTACTCTACTAAACTAAGGCATTTTGTCAAGTTTCTAACTGTCAACTCATCTTCTATGTCAACTAGGTCTAAAGAATCTGCGTTTTTAGGGACTTGCTCTTGCATTTCTATGAGCTCATCAATTAATTGTCAGCTCCTGGTTGTGTAAATCCAGCAGTTCTTGAAGGTCACCACTATCCACTTCTAAATTGAGTTCTCTGGCAAAACCGACACCTTCTTCAATCACATCACCAATTTCATCTGACTCTGGCACTGATCCCGCTTGAGTTTCAGTGGCGAAGAAATAGACACACCTTTTTCCAAACGGCGTTCAAAGTCTTTTGTGTAATTTCATTTCAAGTATGTCCAATGATTCTCAAAGCACCGAAAACATTGAATTGTTTCCAAAAATCTTCAACAGAGAGCTCGTTGTCTTGTCTCATAGCTTCATGCAAATGCGCAAATGATCTTTTTGTGTAATAAGCTCTAAATATTTTGATAACTTGCTGATCCATCGGTCGAAGCAAACTAGTTGTGTTTAGTGACAAAAATAACACTTTCACACGTGTGTCAAAATTAGTTATAAAGTTCTTTTAGTCATTTTCTTCCAGAACAGGCCAGTTTCTCAGACAGGATGATTTCAAACCGCATAAGACAGGGTAGCGTAAGTCGAGGTATTACTGTACTTCAAAGTTAAGCTTGCTTATAGTTGTTGTTTATGTATACATTTAAATGGTTTAGGGCGTTTCCAGCAGAATACCCTGACCAGTTATGGTATGAACTCTGCTTTCCTGCAAAGTTGTTTATGTTTTGGCTATGCTGAATGTGTAGTGATTCTTCGAGAACATTGTTTTCTTTTGGATATCTGTCATTTATGCAAAAGTTATATCAGAAACTGTTATTAGTCCACTTATTAAGCTTGTTTGTCCTTTGTTAATTTAGTCTTTTTGATACTATTTGGTATAAATTTTCCTTTAATGAGTGATGATGAATGCAGTACAAGTTAGTGAAGTTATTAGGTATAGTTGCGTCCAGCTAACCATGCACTCGCTCACTCCCGCTTTCTTGTATACTATCACTTCTAAAAACATGTTACATCTTCAGAATGTTCGATACATTAACAGGTTCTGCAACCGATTTGTTTACACATATTTCAAGATTGCTTGTTATTTCCTACTGAAGTTAATTTATCATCAAAATTATCTATTATCGATCATCTCATGAAACTCAGTGTTCTTATTATGTTTATAGGAAAGTATTTAAACTGGCCCTCTATCTCCCGTCTCGCCTACTGTGATCTCTCAAAGCAAAGTGGTCCCAACTATATGTATATAACTAACTAATTAAATAAATAAATTTATATATATATATATATTGGGCCATGGACAATGACACTATTGAAAATTTAAAGGTGGATGAATAAAAGTGTTAGAAAACTCAAAAACCTTTTTGAATAGTGATACACAGACGCTATTGTTGTGAACATAATTCTAGACAATTAAAAAACCAATTATTTTAAAAATTTGCAATCTTCATGTGAAAAATTGAACTGACAGATTATTGTTATTCTATGGTGATTGCAGTTCTTTCCAAGAGAATATAATCAGTCAAATGGTTAATTTTTCCAACAATAAAATAGTTGGAAAACAATAAATCCTTACCACAGAAACCTTGACAAGGCAAGCTTTTGTTTCGGCAATGATATAAAAGGAACAACATATAGACGATCTCATTTTATACCTTAACTGAATGTGATATCTTATTAAAATGAAGTAATTTTTAAACATTTAAAAATTTTAGTCTATGATATTTAAGTTTTCCCCTGATTTATGACTCAAGACTTGCCACACAGTTGCTGTGTCATATTGTCTGGGGAGTAGCGAGAGGGAGGCACGTGACCCCTCCAAACCATTTAGTTTTTGGAAAAAAATATTACCCTATAAAACAGGCTAGGTTTTTAGCGAAACAGCCTCTCGTCGACCCAACAATTGTGTAATTTAAAGTGCCAAAATACTATAAAATATGATTTCTAGATATAAAATTGTCCAGAATTTTCCCAGTAGGGTTCCACCCCCTGACCCTCCGGGTTGCCCCCGCCATTATTCTGTATACGTCACTGCATATAGTGTGTACAAATAATCATAAAAAATCTTCAGATTTGATTGAGAATTCATTTTCTATGGATGACCATTAGCAATAGTAAGTTTTTACCTAAAAATATTTCTAAGCTATTAAGTATGTTTTTTAAGTAACTTACCTCAGTGAATGTGTTTAATATAAATATCTCCTGGATACCAATCACAGATATTAACAATATATTTTTGTTTATTGTACAACATAAAAAAATTAATACTATTTGTAATAAATATATACCTACTAGATTTAATGCAATAAAATAATTTGTTTATGTTAAATATTTACCATGATTAAATGCTTACCAGCTTTTGCATGAATATTTATACACAGTATTCTGTACATATTGATAGCAAGTGCATTTTGGTTTTTAGTTTTTATATGTTATCATATTGAAATATTTTATATATCATTGCTTTTATTATTGTTTGTTAAAAATTAAAACAGTATTATAAATTGTTTTATGCATTTCTTTTTCCTTTTGTGTTTTCAATATTTATTTGTCTTTTCATTTTACAGCGTTATGGTTTAAATTCTTCCTCCATAGTTCTAATTTAAAATGCTCTTTCTTATAATATCTTTATAATCTTCACTAGAGTTTGTTTACTGGAGAAGGCAAAGTTTTCAGTGAAACTTTATGTTATGGTGTTTGACTGTAGTAACATTTTTTTTCATAAAACCAATTAGAGTAGAAAATTTGTCTCACATGTCTTTTAAAAAAATTTAAACTTGTTATGAATCTATAATGTTTACTAATGAAATAATGGTAATTAAAAACTGCTTTAATTACGATTAGTATATACTAATAGTACATCTCTATGTATAATATGAATGATAAAAACTTTCTAAACAATGTAAGTAAAACATTATTTATTTGCTAAATTAGTCTTTATTGAATGCAAGTGTTTATGAATTGCATAATTTTATTGATGCGTAGTTCTCATTGTATGACTTGTAAGTTATTGTATGTTTTTTTAGGACTTTACCTAAAGTATAAATTATGTGTTATAAATTCCCATAATTATAATAAACTGTTTATTTGTATACACTTCAACATATTATATAACACTTACCTATTGTAGCATTTACTTTTTTGTTTAATAAGAACAGCCATATTGGAAGAAGTGTCCCATTTCCAAGTCAGACCATAACCTGACCTCTTGTTAGTTTTTGGGCTATCGGGCGGAATATTTATAATATTTGAGCAAGATTTTGGAGTTATAATGTCAAAAGGCATGCCTGAATTATGTTTGTAGAATATATGTGTTGAGTGTAGTTTGTTTATTATTTATTTTGTACTCTTTAGTTGTGTAGCCAGCTATATTTATTTAGATTGTGTAGAATTCTTAGGTTTGATATTTATGTAGAACTACACAAACATTACATTAAATCTATAAATTCTATATAGACTAAACAGAAATAATAGACTCCACATAACTGAACAGTACAAAATACAAACATTTTAAACTACACTCAACATCCATTATAATTACTGAACACTTTTTGAGATCATAACCCCTGAAAATACCTTGAAAATGCGATTTGTAATCTCTCACCCCACTCTAATTTAAAACAGAGGTGATTTGCGGTCTGGTCTGAATTAACAATGGGAGAGATCTCTGAAACAGTCATCATTAAAACAAAAAGTAAGTGTTACTAAAGGCAAGTGTCATATATTTGTGGAAATGTATAAGCATAAACTAGAAGATCAATTTGAAAATTGAATAAAAAAATATCGATTTATTTTTTATTTATATTTATTTTCTTATATTTAAAAGGGTCTAAAATCTAACAAAAATTCTTAATATGCATATATTAGATCAGATGGCATGTTTTATTACCAGACACACTTGTGTATAACACAAAATATACACAGGAATCACAATACAATATTGTATTTATTATTAATTTTCCGTGTTGCAATCATCTTGAATTCACTGAATAAATCATAAGTAATTATTGAGTAACTGAGTGAAAACTATTAACTTACTTGCTTGACGCATTTCCAAACATTCATTTCATTGATAAACGCAACCTATTCAAGTAGTACGTTGTCTTTGTCAATGAAAAAATTGTTTTGAAATGTGTCAGGAAGTAAGTTAATAGTTTTCATTCAGTTACTCAATAATTACTTATGATATTATTAATTACTTAAAGGCTTTATACATCATGTTTTATATTTTCTCAACCTTTTTAAATATTCATAAATATTCAAGATAAGTCGTTATGTCTTGCATTTCTTTAATAAAAACTGCAAGCCAGAGACCTCTTAAATGAAAATATGAATAATCTTAGACGCAATTTGAGTATTGTTGAACTTGTTGAAGTGAGCAAATAACTTTTGAGTTGAAGACTACTTGCTGTGTCTTCCTTGTGTTTGCAATATGAAAAATAATATTGCATTTTGTGTACATAAAAACTTTTTTGCTAAATACAAACTTTAAACAAGAAAATTGCTTTTGTTAATCAAACTTCTTCAAGTTTACCACTAACGTTGTAATAAATTTTGATAAAGATTGACCAAGTTTAATATAAAATTGTTGAGAGCTTTCCCAAAAACTTTTTTACATATACATTATTTATTAAGGTTATGATTATCACTGAAAGTTTTTTTTTAGTATTTGTGATTTTTAATAAATAACATTTGGTATCATATAAACGCAAATTTGGGCTTGTAGTTTGTGTACATTATAAACAAATGATAAAAAGTAGATTCAATTAAAAAAAAAAAAAATCATTTTTTGTTTCGCTTTGTATGCAAATAGGATTGCATGCTATTTTCTAGCCTACCACTGTATTGGTTTTTCATCTTATATAGAATGTAGTTGAGATTAATAAAATTGTAATTTGTATCTTTGATTTTGTTACAGGGGTTAACGTTCTTTTTAACCTATACGATCTTGGCTTCCATGTTAGGAATGCTCCAGTTCGGATACAACACTGGTGTTATTAATGCACCAGAAAAGGTACACCATTATTTAGCATTTTAAATTATTTATGTAGTTTTGTAATGCAGATTGTTTACATTTCACTTTACACCGAAGAACGTGTCTTAAAGCTTGAGTTGTTACCTCACAGTTAGCCTTGTTTGTTCATGATATCTCCTAAATCTAGTTATGTTTAAATGTGGATTCCTCATCATAAAGGCTACATTTTTAAAAACATGAAAAGTTTATAAGCTAATAAAGGCTGGAGCTAATGCGCGACTTTTGGACTGGGAACTTTGCAGACAATTTTCACAGGATGTTGGAAGAGATGCTAACAGATAGATGATAAAAGACCTTTCAATTGGGTAGAGCAGGGACTCCAACCTTTTCACCCTTGAGGCCATCCTGATTACTTCGCTGAGTTTCAAGGGCCTACAATGTTTTAATTTTCTTGCCAGTATCAATAATTTCTAGATCTAGACCAGTCGCCGAGTATGCGCCCTGAATGAGCTTAGGCTTCTCAAATTCGCTAGTTCAATACCTATAGTATTCCAATGTATTTTTACAGGCCCAAAACTTTATGATATCTGGTGGTTATATGCGGAAATCGGTATTGTACTTAGTTTCTTCCACTGGCACATTTTGAACGTTTGAATAAATTTGCGGGTCGGACTGATGACATTGACCGATCGTAGTTTGGAGACCCTAGGCTAGAGTAAGGACATGTTCCCAAGGTTATACTAAAGACCACTACTATTTTCATTGGGTACACCAAGTCAGGCAAAATGGGAAATCCAATCTTGCTTGAGGTGTAGTAGATAGTTGTTGCCTTGCAACGAGTATTTGGATCTATAAACACAGGAATTAAACAAAAAATATTTTTTCTTCCACATAGTTACATTACATTAATATCTTATTGAAATAAACAATCTTTGTTTCAAAACCAAACATAAAACCTTGAGTACAACCTAAATAATGATAAACCGATTGAATATCAAGTCAAAGAAATTTATTTAATTAGTGGAACGTTTCGGCAACTAGTTTCTGCCCTTATCAAGCCTGAAAACAATATAACATTGCTTTTAAATACTCAAAACACTTACACGTATTTTATATGTAACAGCAATATAATTTTTTTTTCAGGCTTGATAAGAGCAACAAGCTAGTTGCTGAAACATTGCACTAATTAAACGAACTTCTTTGATTCAATATTCAATCAGTTTATCATTAGTTAATACTTATTACGAGTATCATAATAAACATGAATTGCAACTTGAATAAAACTGTTTATTTATGAAGCAAAATAATTATATATGTGATATTAACAGAGCCAGCAAACTGCACCTCACATAGAAACCAGTAGGAAGAAAATTGGAAAACCTTGTTACCACAGGACCCATCAACCACAGACTTCCACGAGCTATAGGCGTTGCCAAGTTCAGAATGAAGACCAGCCACAACTACCTGGCTGCCCATCTATATTGCAATGGTGTACTCCGAAACAATGGTGCGATACGATGGATGCGGATCATCTGCCGAAATGAAATGCACTCGACCATTCCGGAGATGATAATGACCTACTTAAGGAAGTTCGTCTGTACTGGTCAGAGCGTCACTAAATGGCTCAACAGCTAAGGGTGGGTGTTGGCTAGTAAGAATATATGTGGTACTATGTAGGAAAATCAGAATAACACCAGACCTGATTACTTTTACAAGGAATTTGGAAATGATGAAAGTAATAACAGAAATGCTGAATAGTTGGAAATGAACTAGGAAGATTCAGGAGATGTATAAGACCAATTATAAAAATAGTCTGAGGAGAAATAAAGCCATAAGTAGCATAATAAGGGTAAAAAGGGAGATTTAGAAATAGTATGACATTGTCGGTTTATTGTCTGAGAGAAAAAACAGGAATTTTGAGAAAACCATCTTCTATGATAGGTTAGATTAGTCAAACAAGCAATTACATGTTGGTCATTTTTAACTACAATGCTAATGTTGGTAGATGTGAGAACCATTGTCTGGCAGCTGGGAAATGATTTATTAATAAAAGAACTTGTTTTTTCCATGTTTATTTAGTTACATAAAACATACCTAGAATTGATGACTTCTGGATATTTGTCCAACCAAATAGATTGTTATCCCGGAAACACATTATCTGAGTATTAGATAATATAAGTTGCAGAGGCGTCAATTGAATTAGGAACCAGTATGTTGTCAGGGAAAATGTGGAGAGACTAGCCTTTCTTTACATGAATATGTGAAGTCTAGGGAAACCAAAATATCAGTGTAAGAAAATTTTGAGAAATATGCTTGGGAAAGTCAGGTTTATGATATTATTTGTGTGTTTATACATTAGAAAACATACATCTAATAAAAAGAGTACAAAAAGACCTCAAAATGACAATCTTCTCAAATGAAATCTGGGAACAGCTACAAATTTGTAAACACAAAAAATATAATAAATGAACAAATACAAATAAAATCAGAAAACCATGATTTATTCAACTTAATAGACAAAACAAACCCCAAGACAAACTAAAAACAATATATATATATTAAAACAACATAGGTTATTCAAATACAAGAATATTTATTAATTTATATCCAAAGCTTTTCGTTGGTAAACAGTACCAACATCATCAGGAATGAAAATTACAATAATATATATATATATATATATATATATATATATATATATATATATACATACATATATATATATATATATATATATATATATATATATATATATATACATACATATATATATATATATATATATATATATATATATATATATATATATATATATATATATATTATGTATATACAGTAAACTCCCGATTATCCGTGGGCGGATTATCCGGGGTCTGCCAATATCCAATTTTTATTCCAGTCAGATTCATGTGTTTAAATTTCCAAACGGTGAATTACGACGTAAATACATATAAGGCTTAATAGAAGTTAGGATGAAGGGAATAGATATGTAAATATGTACGTACTAATTTTTAAATTGAAAGGGAAGCATCCCGATGCGGGCCAGCGAAATAAAAGGGGTGAGCAGACTACTGTACATAAGAGATAATGACAAAATCCTTAGTCGCCCGAAAATCTAATGTGTATCATAAGATTGTAAACAAATGTCAGCTAATCTCGGCTATAAATAGTCTAGGACGCGACATATGCATTATCCATGTCTCTGTCATATGCATTATCGATCTTTATGGCTTTGTGACACACGTGACACAAGTAGACACTGTGCGACAAAATGGTTCTCAAGAAACGTAGATCGCACATTAAAGCTAAATCAATGCTCACAAAAAAACAGACGTGACAGATTTTTTTGTTAAAAAGTGAAAGTATTATGTGTAAAGGAAATTACATATGTACATACATACTTACTTTTGACGTATACTTTTACATAAGTACGTATTGTAAATAGTTAAACATATAAATGTACATGTTATAATCCGTCAAATACATCGACATTTTAAATTATTTTCTGTATTTATTTTGTCCTCTGAAGATTATTTGTGAATTGCATTAACCGGGGCCATTATTTGTGTAACTTGTGGTATAATAATCAATTATTTATCGATCGTTTTGCGTATTCTTTGTTCATAGCGGATTATCCGGGGAATTCGTTATCCGGCGTTGCCGGGCCACCCTATTCCACGGATAATCGGGAGTTTACTGTATATATATATACATATATATTTGTTCTGATTCATTATAATATCTTTGTTTACAATTACAAATAGAAGATATAGTTATAGAAAACAAATTAGCAAAAATATAAAAATTTTTAAATATTGTTTTTACAGAATATAGAAAACTTTATGAAGGATGTGTACAGAAGTAGACATGCCGAAGAAATGAAAGAAGATTCTGTCCAACTGCTCTACTCTCTAGCTGTATCAATATTTGCTATTGGTGGCATGATAGGAGGTTTTGGTGGAGGCTGGATAGCTAATAAGTTTGGAAGGTAAGTAACAGAATTATGTTAATTACTCTCTCTCAAATACCTACCCCCCATACACACTCACACACTCACACACACACACACACACACACACACACACACACACACACACACACACACACACACACACACACACACACACACACACACACACACACACACACACACACACACATACACACACACACACACACACACACACAAGCATGCAGCCGCACGCACACACACACTCACTTATTTAAACTATAAATAACAAGAGATACTAGGCTTCATTTCTTTGCTTCTGTTCACACTTACCCTCTTTCTTCTAAATATTCATGGTGATTGTGCATAAACTAAAAATCATTTAAATATTTTGTTAAAATAAGAGGAAGTAAATCAAAAGATTTGAAGCTGGAAACTGATAACCGGTCTGTTTATGTGATTTTTAGTGAATAATCTAATATTTTTTAACTTATATATTTAGAAAGAAAGAGAAAACAGAGATAAAGATGCATGTTGTACAGTATTACTAAAATCTGAAACTAGAAAGCAGGCAACCAAAACGCTTAACAAAGATCAGTTTCATCGAACCAATGACTGGGTATACCAAATTTATCTTGGTCACTAAAACAAACCATTGCAGAGAATTTAACCATAAATTTTCTGACAAAGATAAATAATCAACCTCAAATTCAAAGACAAACTGTCTGGGAAATTGATCTGCCATTCAGCCGTAAGATAATGTCACTATTACTGGCAGATTGAAAAGATTAGGGAAATCATCATGTAATGAATGAGTAATATTTAATAAATGTACAACCGGTAGAAAAAAAACGCAAACAGAAAGGTCTAAAAAACAGTGGCTTATAGCTACTCTTTACACACACACACACACACATGGGTATATATACATGTGTATATACATGTGTATATATATATATATATACACACACAATAAGTGTACAATATATGCATACTACATACACGACCGAAAAACGCATGCCAAGTTCGGTCGATGTTTTGCTCAACTTCTACCTAAAACAGCAACACATTAACATTGCTAATGAGGTGTTGGCTCTGTTTGCAACGACCCAAATTTGCTCTAGAGGGTCATCATGGGTTTATGGTTATGATGTGGAAACTAAAGCTCAATCATCCCAATAGAAGCTGCAGTACTAGCTAAGTTCAGTCGAATGTGAAGGTTTAGCTCACAGTTTTCTTCAATTGCAGGGGCTTGGTGCATAATGAGTTCTTGTCACAGGGTAAAGTGATAAATAAGGAATAATACCTGCTAGTTATATGCAATTTGCATGTAGCGATCCGACAAAACTCCCGGATTTGTGAGAGAACAAAAACTGGCTTTTGCCCCATGACAACACCCCTGCTCACACATCGTTACTTGTGCGCAAATTTTTGGCACAAAAACAACACACTAATGATGCAGCAGCCACCGTAACCCCAGATCTGGCCTCCTGTGATTTTTTCTTGTTTCCAAAACTGAAGAGGCCCATGAAAGGACGACGCTACACTACAATTGAAAAGATAAATACTGCATCAAAGGAGTCACTGAACAAGATCACAAAAAAAGGTTTTTTGAAGTCCTTCAAGGATTGCAGAAAAAGTTGCCACAAGTGTATAATATCTTATTACACTTTTGCTATTACTTGCAACCAGACTTTTTGTTAACTAAAAGTTGTTAAATTGTTAACTTACACTTGGAGGAAACGTTTTCGTCTTACGACTTCTTCAGCCTCCCTGTGTTCATAGGGACAAGATTCAAAACAGCAACATGATTTCGATATGTATAATAATATGTAATGGGGATTACTTTAAGGAGACAAAATAGATATTCATGAATAAATAAATTTTGAAAAACCACAAAAGAGTTGATACTTTTTGAACAGACCTTGTATAATTGACTTCAAGAAATAAATATAATCCTCTCTTAAGGCAACAGTAGAGAGAAAATATACTTCAAGTAAGCAGCCCTGTACGGAATGAAGATTTAAAACTTCTTTATGTCATAAATGATAAAATTTTGTATTCCAATATATTATTCACAATCCTTTTCTTCAGGAGACAATAGTTAACCTGTCTGGTTACAGTGAAACCCTAAGAAAAATATTACAAACAAGAAATGTTAAACTCTCTTCAATACAACGAAAATGCAACGTAGAAGTCACAAAACCTAAATGAATATTTGGCCAGTGTGTTAAGATTATCAGATTACAGCTGAATGCTGCAGAATCTACACTATGATGTTATATTTGAGTACTGCAGCAAATAAAAAATATTATAAAATCTAATTATTGTATATATTATATTTTTGTAGAATATTTTAATGTTTATTGTATCTAATGATTAGGAGAAAGGTTTCGATCAAATCATAGACAAATTTAACAATGTAAATTCACTGTCCAATGTTTCAAAATCTAATGCCCTCTTCAGTGGGACTTATTTAACTAAATTACAATATAAAAAATCATAATTAATATTCGTCATATTAAAAAGACTTACTGACTACTTACAAGCCAACGCCCACCCTTGGTAGTTGAGCCATTTGGGGATGAGCTGACCAGTAGAGATGGGCCTCTTTGAAGATGGAACTGTTGTAATCCTGGGCCTGGTCCCAGGCTATACAATCATTAAGGTATTCGACATTCAAAAGTTCACTACCATACAGCAGGCACTCTGGGGACAGTAGCAAATGAATGAGGTGGAGGTGCGTAGCAAGGTAATCATGACCGGTCTTCAATCTGAAAGCTGCAACGCTAACAGCTCGGGGCAAGTTATGCTCAATAATATTTTTCAAAAAGGGATTTACCTCATACTTAATATTAGAACAATTTTGCAAATGGGATTACTTGTACATGAACTTCTAGGTAATATAATCAATCTACTAGAAACATACATGATAAGACATTGTTATTGTTGAAAAGATGGCAATTAATTGCAATTGCTAATTTATCTTTGATTTGATCGAAACCTCTACTAAATATCTATTATTTTTCAAACTTGAAGATAAATTTCCTTAATCTTAATTTTATTCATAAATTTTACATTATTTGGTATTTTTTTTTAAAATATTTTATTACAGTTAATATTATTAGATTTTTTTGACCACACAAACTTACTTATCATTTAATATATTGTCACATTCAGGAAAAAAAGTTGAACTTAATTGAATGAAAGTAATGTAATTAATGTATTATTTGCACTTTTTCAGAAAAGGTGGCCTTTTACTAAATAACGTACTTGGTATAGGTGGGGCATGTCTCATGGGCTTCACAAAGTTTTTTCAATCCTATGAAATGCTTTTTCTCGGTCGATTTATTATTGGGGTTAATTGTGGTAAGTATTTCTACACAATAGCATTATTACTTTATATTTCTATATTCTTTTAGTATTACAAACAATATTTGAATTTTAATATTTGAACATGTTTTATATAGTAATATGTAGAGAAAAAATTACTAAAAGATACTTTTGGAATCTTTTAAGAATCAAAATATTCCACTGTAAAAACTGATTATACTTTATTAAAATTTATATATTTATGCAAATATAATTTTTAGATTAAAAAAAAGCTTTTATTGCGTTACAGTAGCCTAAAATATAATAATTTTTAAACAGAGTCTAGAACTGACTTGGAGTACTGATATTTTGGCTTTAACATTTTACACCAACATTTAACCCAGCACGCGGGACATATAAAGGGCAAGTAACAGATTGCGTGCTATTAGATTTAAAGTTCAAAGTTCTATTTAATTCTGAGTTCCTAAAAATGTATTTGACAAAAAAAAATTATAAACTAGTTATTTTTATAATTTTCTAAATTTGTACACTAGGTAATTTAAGATATCAATAAATCCATTTAAAATAAAATTAAAGTAATTAAAATTATTTTTCACGAAATCATAAACAATAAATTATTCTTACAGTACAAACAAAAGACACTCACATAAACAGTAAACAACTATAGCGATCACAATGCCAACACAAAATACGACGCTGCGTCCTGCCGAGAATACCCGTCATATGCGCATGCATAGACCACTTAATAGTGCCTGGTGGCTAAAACAACCAAATGTGGATCGGTAGTACGTGGTCGAGAATAATAAATGTAGCAGAGGAGTTTATTTACACCAAACAAACATTGTCACACACTGTAATATACTTTAAACAAACAACTAGGACTTCCATAAACAAAATATTGTAAATATGGTGACTACCCGTAATACGCGCTAGCAGAGATTACAGCCTTACGAGAAATCATGTTATACGCGTGCAAAGGGTTAAAGCCAACACATAGTCCTGAAATTTAGTGCCGACACAGACCTGAAACGAAGCATCAAAGCATTGTCTCAACATTTAGAGGAAACAGATAACCACAAAATTTAATGTTGACGAACAGTCTTAACATTTACTTCCACTCATAGTGCAGATATTTAGTGCCAATATTTAGGGACAATATATAGTCCCTCAATTATGTTTCTAAACAAGAATGGAAGGTAGTTATTACAATATTTCATAAACACACAAACATTGTTCTATTATAACCACAACCATTACAAAAACTTAATCAAATACAAAAAATATATACTTCCTTAAACAGTAGTAAACACTTAAATAAACATTATTTTTAAAATCTACAGCAATAAATTAAATTTGGTAAAAAGTGTACTACATAGCAACACCAACAAAACACTGGTCTCTATTGATAATGGAAAGGACGTATTAGAAAATGCAGTGCATTCACTATTTTTGTTTACAAGTTCTGGGAATTTTGCAAATAGTAATTCATAAATTTTACGAATAAGTAGCAATCTAGGGTTAACATCATTCAAATCTTAGTAATAACTTATATGTTTAGTAATAAAACTAACAATAACAATCTCATAATAAATATTTTATTAAATTTAATGTGTTTCATTGACCAGGTCATTATCATTGATATAATTACACTTTAAAAACTGTCAAACATAATTTATTGTAAAAAATACAAGTTATATTTTACTTGCTGTAAATGTAGTTTTAATCACAGATGGAAGAAGATTTGGTCAGTAAAATGCATTTCCTATATTATATTAATTTATTGTATACCTTGACTCATAAATCCAGAGTCAAATCCTATTTATTCAACTTATATTATGCTTGAATCATTACATCAACTTATACAGGGAGCAGCAGAAATACCTGACGATTTTCAATCGGAGCAGTTGTGAGGAGGGGGTGGTGGGGAGCGGCGCGTTGACAAGGCCATTCGATGCCATTTCAGTAGCCATGGAGCATTGGTCTGGTGTACATCGTGTATTTGTCATTGAGACGTATTTTAAAAGTGGTGATTCGGTTGTTGCTACACAACGTCAGTTTCATAGGCATTTTAATGTGAGTCGTAGAGGACGCATCCCATCCCGAAACACAATCAAACTGTGGGTGGATAGTTTTAGAACAACTGGTTCATCTTTAAAACAAAGGCCTATAGGACGTCCAAGGTCAGTGAGAAAGCCGGACAACATTGAGCAAGTGAGACAAGCTGTGCTAACAAGCCTGCATAGACCGGCGCGTAGACAAGCTGCCGCTCTTCAAATGTCTGATCGCACAGTAAGACGTATTTTGCACTACGATCTAAACTTTCATGCGTATAAAATTGCCATCGTCTAAAAACTTCAGCCTCATGACTACGCTAATCGCCAAGCATTTTCAGGCAAATGATCAATTTGATGGATGACCAGAAAATTCTTCTAATGAGTGGTGAGGCCCATTTTCACCTTGATGGCTATGTTAATAAACAGAACTTTAGAAATTGGTCAAATGAGAACCCACAAGAGTTGGCATGAACCCCCTTTACATAGTGCTAAAGTTACCGTGTGGTGCGCAGTAACTAAGAAATGTGTCATCGGACCGTACGTTTTTGAGGAAGATGGGCTTACGGTTACAGTCAACTACGAATGTTATCTACGGATGCTAGACAGTTTTTTGATACCAGAACTAAAAAGGAAACGTTTAGCTATTAGAAAGATTTGGTTCCAACAAGATGGAGCCACTTCTCACACAGCACATGTCGTCATGGATTATTTGAGGACTAAGTTCCGTGGCCGTGTTATCTCACGGAATGGTGACTTTGCTTGGTCCACACGATCCCCTGACCTCAGTGTGTGTGACTTTTTTTTGGGGGTTACCTCAAGTCAAAAGTATACACAAACAAACCCCATACACTGGAGGATTTGAAAGAAGCCATAACTCAAGAAATCGCCTCCATAACAAACGAGATGTTGGGAAAAGTGTTTCACAGTTTCATTTCAAGACTGGAGGAATGCATGACGAGGAATGGACACCACTTAAGTGATGTTATCTTTAAGTAATAACAGGTTGTATTTCCGTGTTTTTTTATCATGATATTGTGTTTTTCATTAATTGCCATCTTTTATAATGTGTAACAAATAATAAACTTTAAAAAATATGTATAAGTACTGTAGCTATTTTTATTTAAAAACCGTGAGGTATTTCTGCCGCTCCCTGTATTAGCATTTATGCCTCTTCTAAACAATTTCAAGTAAAACTAAATCAAATATCATGTTGGATCTTGGTATTATTTCACAGTTGCTATTATCAAAGAATTTTAACTCATAGTAAATTATATTATGAATCCTATGTTCCAGGTTTAAACACATCTTTAGTGCCGATGTATATTTCAGAGATAGCACCGTTGAATTTAAGAGGGGGTTTAGGAACAGTTAACCAACTAGCGGTTACAATAGGTCTTCTAATCTCACAAATTCTGGGCATCGAACAAATCCTGGGCACCGATGATGGTTGGCCTGTACTTCTAGGTTTGTTTCTTTTGTTTAATATTTCAACTTTCGTAATGTTTTAGAAAAAAAGAGTTCACAGTTTATGAGAATTTAAAAGTAATTGCATTGAATTATTGTAAAAAATGTATTGTTCTAAAAAAACCAACAATTAATAAGATCATCTAGTTTTTACAAAAATAAATTATAGAAACAGTTATTCAAGTATAAACAAAATAATTTATCACAATTAGTAACATACAAAAAATTCTTTTAATGTTGTTTTCTAGAAAGATTTAATTTGTACATATAAATAAATTTACTGATTCAGACGAAAATTGATCATCTTAAGAAAAAAAGCCAACTATTCTGAAATTTACTGATTAAGAAATTTGTAAAATTTTATAATATTAGTTCTGGAAACAAATTACAAAAATATATGTTTAAGTACCCTTAATCTTTAACTTGAAGTACCCATCATCTTTTTTTTGATAAATTAACATCATATGACTCTGCGACATTTGTAATTATTTATATGTAAAAAATTACAAATGATTTTTTTTTTAAATTTCAATAAACATCACTTAATGAACAACAATACTGAGTAAATTTTACTGCTATTAAAAATATATAATTTACTTAAAACATATCAATGAACTTGAAAAGGAAAATAATTTTTCTGAAACTATCTTTCCATCCGAAGGGTTCTTAATTTTCAATTTTTTTGCCACAAACCCCGTTCTGGTTGTGCATTGTAATGCTTAGTACTATCCAAAGGCAAGTCCTTCCAGGGGAACAAGGGCTCACCCCTTAAGGCTCAGATTTAAGGTTTAAAAAAATAAAAATCCTTAGGATTTTATCATTAAATATGACATATTTTTAGAAGAACCAGTTAGATTAGGCAATACAAATTTCTATCTCTCACATGTATAATTGTTACATTTAGTTCAGTATTACAAGATAACCCCTTTCTTATTTACTCATTACACTTTGCTATTACTTGCGACCAGACATTCTGGTAACTATAAGTTGTTAAATTGTTAACTTACACTTGGAGGAAACGTTTTCTTCTTACGACTTCTTCAGTCTCATATTTCTGCCGCCAGGATTACTGCAGTTGTGCTTTTCTCTTACTATTCTTTGGTATGAGTGAACAACCAGCTCGTTATGAACAACAAACAGATTTCAAAACTTTCTTATTATTAAGTTAAGTTGTCTTTCTTATTCGGACAATTTTCATCTTGCACCCCCTTATCAAAAAATCATAGATCTGCTCCTGCAACCATAAATATAAATTGAAACAAATAGTAATTAAAAAAAAACCACTATCTAGTTATTAAACTAGCTCTGTACTTTTCAAAGATGGAATTTAATGAAAAATGTAAAAAGATCTTAACAAATATTGTGTGATCTTGAACACAATTAGATCCAACAGAAATTTAAAGTCCATTGATGGTAGAAACGGCAGGAACTTGGAAATTCTTATTTGTCTAACAGACAATTGTCAATTAAGGTTTAAAAATCTTAAAAATAGCCTAATTTCTAGTTAATACTATAATTTCATAAATTACTGCTTCAATATTTTCAAAGATCCTAAAACTTACAGTTTTTATATTGTACATATTGAGGTTTTCCTTATAATTACACTTTTGGTATCATCTTGGTAAAAAACCACTACTTACTGATATTTTTCAGCAGACACATTTCACACTAGGTCAGTGCATTGTTCAATGGCGTGAGTCAGTCTACAGCATTGAACAATGCACTGATGTAGTGTGAAATGCATCTGCTGAAAAATATCAGTATGTATTGGTTTTTTTTTTGTCAAGTTGATACCAAAAATGTAATAAGAAATGTTAATGTAATCAAGAATATGTCAATCTAATAAGAAATGTTTTTGTTAGGAATATTGGTATAGGCTACATCTGAGCGCCCATTTCTGCCTTTACTAATATTAAAATTAAGGTTTTTCAGTGTTAGGAAAGACATAAGAGGGTACTGAAATGTATATACAACAAAACAAGTTCCCAAAAGACAGTTCTTATTCATATCTAACACAAAATTTTGATATTCATTATATTAAAAATTTGGAAATGATTTACCAAACATTTAATCTTAGTAAACAACTTCATATTTTTTGTAATCACACTTAGAGAACTGAGATTATAATAACTATTTTAGAGTCTCACAAAAACAAGTCAATCCTAGATCTATAATAATACAAATCTTAGATCCGTCTTCATTTCAAACATACTGAATTAAGCTGGAGACTGAAGGACATCCTGAGACCCCATTTTTTCTTACTTTAATTGAACATTTTAATGACATCTTTATAAAACATTATACTTATAAATTTCTAATACTTGGTACCAGTTTTTAAGTCTCATATAAAATGTACTGTTTGCTTAAACTACAATTACATTTTTGTCTATAAAATTACATTGACACAATGTATTAAAACTTTGCTAAAGACTCAAAATCTGGAAGCTCTCAAAGACAAGTTCTGAAATTACTTAAATAAGATCAAAATAAGGTCTAATCTGATTGGAAGTATACAGCCCCCTACACCTTGCCTCATTCAATGGATTCCTCCTTTGTCATCTTACTAAAATAAACCTTGTTATTGGTTGAACAAACCTTATGAATTCAAATGTATCTTATTTTTACAACGTTCCACTTTGTTTTCTTTTTGTTGCTTAGGCTTAGCAATATGTCCAGCAATTTTACAATTAATTCTCTTGCCTGTTTGTCCGGAGTCACCGAGGTACCTGCTTATTACAAAACAATGGGAAGAGGAAGCCAGAAAAGGTAAATACATATTTAAGCAGGTAATATAAACAAAATTTTTTAAAGTTAATTATAACATAGGTTTACAAATTTTTTAATATACAAATTTATATATATATATGCTGATAAGTATTCCTTCACGGATGGAAAAATATGATGAATAGACATTATCTGGAGTACATCAGTTCTTTCTGCAGTGCATAAAATCGCATTTCCGATGTTTCGCTAGAATCTCATCTAGCATTGACGAGGTGAACTCAACAACAGTTGAGTAGCTCACTCATCAACTGTTGTTAGGTTCACCTCGTCAATGCTAGATGAGATTCTAGCGAAACGTTGGAACTGCGATTTTATGCACTACAGAATGAACGGATGTACTCCAGATAAATAATAACTATTCATCATATATATATCGTGATATTTCACGTTGTCCATTATTTTTCCGTTGCACTGACTTTATGAAGTTATTATTATTAATTATAAACAATTTTTTCCACCACTAAGTGCAATTATTCACCTTATGTGATGAGGCACCTTTCGGTCACTTGGCCATTGTCGAATCACTGAATTAATTTTCTCTATTTTTCTGATGCGGTTGTTCAGCCCGTGATGTTGGTATTTGTTGACGTCATACATGTTTCTTCATTGAGCCACGTGTATAAAGTTTTTGAATAGTACGTCGTCTGCATATGTTGTCTGTGGGTTCGTTAAATTGTTGTGTATGTTTTTATACAGACAATAGTAGGCATAGCAAAGTAATACATGTAATTATGTAAAGATTGCACTTACCATATTTGGTTGTTTACTTCAAAATTATTTAAAGAACATACTTTTGCTGATGATTGAAATGCAGTACACTCTTGCTCAGTCGTCCCTTTAGATAACCCAGAGCAGTTTAGCCAAATTGTAAAAATCAGTTGGGTTAGAAGTGTTATTTATTTAAGCACATGATTATAATGTAGTGCGTAGTAATTGTGTGTCTACTGAGTGTGTAGCTCAGTGTTGTTGTACACGAGGGCATTGTATGGAGAGTAAGCTGGTGTTCTGATGGCATAGACGGATCAGCTTGCATACAAGTTAACTAGTCAATTAGCTGTTATTTGTTGCTTTTGTTCACGTTTATTTAGTTATAAGTAATGTAACAATATAAAAACTTTAGTCATATCAATTGACAACAACAATTCATTACATCGATTTCTAGGTGTCAGATTGGAAGAGATGTTAAAGAGTTTTGTTTCAAAATCATTTCAAAAAACAGTTTGATTGATCAATGTAGAAGAGAAATAGCAAAAAATAAGAGCCACAAGGGATATTAACAGTACTAGAATGCCACAACAGAAACTCGCAAGCTTCTTTTCCAAAGTGTATTGAACATTATGTTACAGTTCAGAATTATACAGAACATCATTATCGTTTTTACAGTTTTACACCATTTATTATGAGGTGTAAATACATTTAAAGTAAATAAATTTACAATAATAATTTACAATAGTAGAAATTATTGTAAGTGTAATTTTCTTTTTTCATTTTTGTTTTTCCCAATAGTCTCTGATTAACCATCATGTTGAACTGCCTGTGGTTCTTGCTGTAACAATATAATAACTTCAAATCATTTAATAAACTATAAAAAAATGAAGTTTCTTGGTGTAGCAATACGTATTCACTTAGTTAAGTAGTGTAAAATTAGTAGAAAAAAAAATGTTCAACATCTTTAATGAATAGGCATTATAAATAAAAAGTAAATAATAAAACTATTAAATCCCATGAAACTTTCAACTAATTTTTTTTTCTATCCAAAGCTTTAAGTATAGTAATAAATAGCAATGTATTTTTATGTTTTTCTTCTTTCTGAGGATGACTGTTTTGTAATCAAAAGGTTCACAAGATAATAAAAAATTATTGTAGTTACAGAGTTTTTGTGTGTTATTCTGAAGTTAGATTATTGTTTCAGGGTAATATTTTAACAATGAGAGTGTAGGGCAAAATATTTGAGACTATTTATAAGGGTTATTCATAAAATATGATTTGATTTTCCTATAAAAATAAACCATCACAGGTTTTTTTACAAAACATTTTTTATATCTTTCTTTATTTTTTCTCGTAGTTTCTATTTTTGCTTAAACAATCGACCATCCTGCAAGCTTTTGTGGACTGAAGTTATAAAAGTCTGGCTCTTCTGAGGATAACCTCCTTTCAACTGCTTCTTTCACTTTATTTTTAATGAATCACTCGTTTCACTGTTGTGTGAAATGAGTTAAATTAAATTTAATTTGTTTTGTTCAATTTAAATAGTAAACAATTTTATTTAACTATTTTAAAACAGATTCAGTAAATAATAATAATTAAAACCGGTTTCAAGCTGATAGTACATAATTTCTTGAATTACTAATCAATCTAAATTAAATTCTCTTCTGGTTTTTTTAAAACCAAATTCAACTTAGTTATTTCTTAATATTACATTTAATGGTGGGGGACTCAGAAATAACATAAGTGACTTTCAGTAAAATTATCCAAATTTCTGATTCAAATTTTTGGGAGTTCTCAATACAAATTGAACAAGTTTAAGACATTTTCACAATATAAAAAATTCCTTTAGTTTTGCCTGTGTACTTAAAAAAAATTAATAACTACTATTTTATTCCAGCATTAAGAAGACTTAGAGCATCTAATCAAGTAGAGGAAGACATAGAGGAAATGAGAGCGGAACAAAGAGCACAGCAATCGGAGTCGACTATCTCCATGATGGAACTCATTTGCTCTCCAACTCTGAGGTCACCTCTCATCATCGGCATTGTCATGCAACTCTCGCAACAGCTTTCAGGCATCAATGCGGTACAATACTTTTCGCTTAACAAGTTTTACAAAACAAATATAAATTAACCCATTGCTGATCTAATTACATGCATGCTGTGGACAATGGCAGGTACAAATTAATTTCATTTGTCAATTGAGTTGTATTTCGCTACAAAAATATTCCCACTAATGAAGCACTAAATATTATTTTTTTCATCAAGGTGCAATTTTTTTATACGTTATATTGTACCTTGGTTAGTTCAGTATTTAGTAATTGATTATTATGTGTAATCATAATTACTGTTTGAAGTTTGCACTGTATGTTCATTTTGTATGTACACAAGAATACAATACTTATAGCTACTGACCGGCACCAAGTAAAACCTATACTGAGCTTCTCACTCCAGTTGGCATACAAACTGCTGAAGCATTCTATTACGTTTAGATGTCTGGTAGAAGGTTGTAACTTTTTTTTATATATATTACCACCAAACTAGTATTTTACCGCCAAATAGTTCTGAGAGCCACGAGAGTTGACCAATAATAAAACAGCTGGTAAAGTTCGATATTTCCGGTATAGTTTTAATAGGAAATAAAGGCAGTCATTGAGAGAGACCCGGACTAGCGAGTCGAAAGACATCTTCCTGGCAACCAACGGACTACATCCGTCCCAATGCTAGCTTCCTGAGGAAACCAGTAAGAGGTAACTCATAAGTCCTAGTAACGACCCACAACAAGTCCTAGTAAACGACTCGTTTAATATTCCTTTTATATTTGTTAATAATTCGTATGTTTATTTGAATGCACTGTCCGCGGCCCATGAAGGATTTAATGTTCGTTAATTGTACTCAACGGTATTTTAGAGTTAATATCAATGACTTCCCGTTTTGTTAAATCCTCCGATGGCAGTAGCGTGTCCTAGGCCAATGGGTCATATATACCTTTCATTATTTTTGCTAAGTTTCAAGATTCGTTAAATATTTCTTATAAAGCACAGACATCCAGTCTTGTGTGTAACTTAGAATATAAAATCTCTTGAAGCAAACAAATCAAACAATGATGACATTAATGACTAGCTGGGCTAGTCTTTATATAAGCTACAAATAAATTGTTGTGACTAGCTGGCCTTGTCAGTAAAGTGCAATGGGTTAATTAGTTACTTTTAAAACGTTTTGCAATATTTCCTAAAATGGTGTTTCATTCTGAATGTTTTGCTGAAAAGTATTTAAAAAATCATACAAAATATATCATAAACTTAAAACATATTGTATTATAAATAGTTATTTCATTATGAAACTAGGGTAGTTTCTTTGCCTTGAATACTGGCCGGTGTCCTGCTTTTCCCAGTGAGAGTAGGTATACAGAGCTGTACTGGCTGACAAAATTTTGTTAGCGTAGTTTGTGTAGAAGTGAAAAGTGAGTGGGGGAATACGGCGCTGTGGAAGGGATGACACATTTGATGTGACCATTAGCTTGTTCTACTCCAGGTGTCAGAAAGTACAGATAAGTAGCTGGACATTATTAAAAAGCCACAAGGAAACATCATCCTGTTCATGATGTTGGAGATTGCTCCTTTAGAAAAAAGAGGGTAGGCCTAAACCGTATAAGCCTACAGTACGGAGAAACCAGAAAATTTATTAAAATATTTAGGCTACATTTATAATATTTATTTACATTTATTTATTTAAAGTATTTATTGGCTACATCGATATAATACTTTATTTTTAAGCCTATACTAATACTTTATTTGTTCAGCAGTCCATGCTAAATTTAAGGTAAGCGTTGAATGAATACACAACTATAATGGAACTGTTTGCTGTGTTAAGCATTCTGGCGAGTCAGCCGACCAATCCCCCTCCAATGCCTGACTGCCATACTATCTGCACCACTATTTCTCCCACCACTGTATCTCTTCAAATCTGTCTACTGAGCATACAAGTGAAAATTTTGATGGCCTGTACCAGTTTGTGAAAGCATATACTCCAAATCAATAATATTTTGTTTACTTCTTATTTTGCTTATTCTCATTATTTTTTGTTTTATCTGTGGCCAATACACAATCTTTTGTATATCTATCACAAGTGAGAGACAATTTGTTTTCCCAAGCAACTCCCAAATATCGTCCAATTTAAAAGGGGGTTCATTGTAACATAAAACAAAAAAGTAAACTAAAGTAAAAAAAACTAACAATGAAAATATTGGAAAGAACCCCAATACCACAAAAATAACAAATAAAACAAGTTTCTTAAAATTAAACCCTTATGTAAATTTTGATGACCATGTCATCATCATCAGAGGTACTCAAACTAGAGTGTAACTTCTTGTTTGCTAGATTACAATTTTGTAATAAGACCCTCTGATGATGACATAGTCATCAAACTTTACATAAGGGTTTAATCTTAAGTAACTTGTTTTATTTGTTACTTTTGTGGTATTAGAGTTCTTTCCAATATTTTCATTGTAATATATTGTACCACTGTGCTCTTGATATTGTGTAAAAAAGCTAACGTACAACAAAACTAACTAATGTACTACCAACAGTAGTACCAAAATGCACTAAAATTAACTTGAGCACTGTACTATCCACCATCTATTATAACCCTAACTGTATGGAGGAAATTTGCCGCTCCAGGTCACGTCTGTTTTACTTTTCAGGAATTGGTGATTATTGGTTATAATAGAGGTAGGAAACAAAATAACTGACTGATTCGTTTAAGCTAAATTGAATGGTTGGCAAGCAATATGGCACTAATTTGACGCTTCGTAAATCACAAATCTTCACACTAAAGACAGGATTATGCCGGTGTATAGTATACAGCAAACATTCTTTTTTACACTTTTTGTATCACTTGGCTAAAAAATCATTACTTACTGATAGTTTTCAACAGATGTGTTTTACACTTGGTCAGTGCACTAATCAATGCTGTCACTTGGTCAATGCTGCAAGTCTGTGTTGTGTTGGTGTTCTATAGTGTATTATTGTTCATAGAGTAATTGTTAATTATGTGTTCAAATATAGTATTTTATTATGAGTGTGTTTTGTCATTTAGAATTTGTTATGGACAATTTTTGTGGAGTTTGTATATCTTCTAGTTTTCAGTTGTGTTTAGTTTCTAGCTTTTTTTGATGTAGTTAGTGATAAGTAAAAAGGATTTTTAGGTTAGTGTGTCTATATTTGTGTATGTATGTAGTGTGTTCTGCATGTGTCAAACCCAAGTTTGACTTGGGTTGTGTGGTTTTTATGTTTTTTATGTGTTCCTTGTACCTTGTGGTAAAGTTTCTCCCTGTTTGACCTGGCAATCGTTCTATGTGATCTTATTTAGTCCTGTCTTGTCGTGTTTGTTCTGGTGTGTTTTTGTACTGTGTAGGTATTTTTAGTTGTGTTGGATGTTTTAAATGATACTTTGTGTTTAAGTTTGCAGAACAAAAAAGCTATTTTTGCACAAAATACAACACACACATTACACAACAAAAAACATCAATAACACACAAACACTAAAATACATAACATGAATATATCAACACATCACAAAAAAGACAATGTATATCAAACTTCGCCATACACATTCAGAACACACTACACACATACACCAATATAAACACTAATCTGAAAATCCTTCACTACATCAAATAAAGCAACAAATTAAACACAACAGAAAGCTACAAGGCATACAAACACCACAAATATCATCCACAACACATTCTAAACAACAAAACGCACTCACAATCAACTACTATATTTGAACACATGATTAACCACTACTCTTTGAGCAATAATACACCAATACACCATAGACTCATGCCAATACAACACACATGAGCAACAGTCTTGTCTGTAACCCACAGCATTAAACAATGCATTGACCTAGTCTGAAATGTATCTGCTGAAAAATATCGGTAAGTAGTGAGTTATTTTGCCTGTAATTTATAAGAAAACCCTCAAGACGTACAATGCAAAAAGTGCATATTCTTTTTTTTTAATCAATTACGAAACAAAACTGGTTTCACCAGAATGAACCAAATGCCAAATAGAATGATGACTACCATTCTGGTAGCTAATGCAGAGCAAGAACGATCAAGCATTCAATTCTGAAGCAGGCTAATCTACTAGGAAAACTAAAGTTGTGTATTGTAATACTTTTTGAGGATAAACTCACATTATCTCTTGGGATATGTAACTACCTGAAGGGTACCAAATTCAACTGAATCACGAATAGCGCTTGTGGTTATGCATTTAGCATAGCAAAACCATTATGAGTTCAATCTTAAAAATGTGTTTCATCTGAAATAAGGACTGCTTTATGTTTCACTTAAGGGAAGTTGTACTATATCTGAAATGCTGTAAAACCTGTTTTTCAATCAATACAAATTCTATTTATCTCAAAACCAATAATTTATTTCTTTTTGAAAAAGTTAAACCGATATTGGAAATGAGACTGCTTATGTGGATTTGCAGACATTCCTTTCTACATAGATAGCTTTGATAAGTTTTTGGTATTAAGGAATAAATAAATCAATCATTTGATTATGCAATTAAATATAATTTAAAATTTTGCAGTTATTATTTGTTGTAAGTTTAATTTTGAGTTAAATCTGTTACAGGTGTTTTACTATTCGACGGGTTTGTTTTCAAGTTCAGGTTTGTCAGACGAAACAGCCAAATTCATGACGATAGGGATTGGAGCAATTATGGTTATAATGACCATAGTCATCATGCCACTCATGGACCGTATGGGCAGGCGGACTCTGCATCTGTATGGTCTAGGAGGCATGTTTATATTCTCTATCTTCATCACAATATCATTCCTAATAAAGGTTGGTCAGTTTTAAAGCTGTTACTAATAGTATTATAACAATTTCTAATTAAGTTTAAACATGTTTTTAATCAAGTATTTTTTTAGGCTATTTAGAAATATTAATACAATCTTTTAAAAAAAAATGTATGTAAATAATTTCCAGAGTAACTCAACAAAACGTTATTTCTACAAAATATTTAGAAATTAATGTTATTTTTCATTTGAACTTGGCCAACTAATTACCTGTCATATTTATAATTCAAGTAAATTCATTAAATAATACTGAGACATAAAGTTTTCGACCACACTTAAAGTTTGTCAAGATTATTTTTCCACTGTTGGAGTAATTCTACATCTACAAGGAAAATACAGTGGAAAACAATATACTTAAAATAGATACATCCATAATTTTTGTGAGAATTACGAGTTATGATATCGAAAAGGGTGTGCGAGTTATAATGTAATTGGGTGTTGAGTATGTGTATGTGTGGAGTGTAGTTTGAAATGTATATACCATATTGTTTGGTTGTGTATCGTCGGTTAGCTTTGTTTCGTTTGTACAAAAGTAGAAGGTTGCAATTTTATTTTTTTTTTTTGAAAAATAATAACACGTTCAGCACGGCTAGCGTTCCGGCACGCTCTGGTTTCCCTTACGAGGCACAGAGAGCTTGCCGGTGCACTCCCAGCTTATTTTCTTAGAGACGGCGAGCTCACCGGCACGCTCACTCCCAGACTAATTGAAACTTGTATAGTGTCGATACATGTTTGTATAAAGGTTTGCTTTTTACGTCAGTGCTTCAGAAGAGTTTGGAGAACATTGTGCCAGAGTCGTTTTTAAATCCAACCATCCCAAGTTAACTTTTGATGCTTCAACTGAAACAATGCTTCAGGGAGTTTTATGAACAAATTTAATTTGCAAATATCAAGAGCACAGTGGTACAATATATTACAATGAGTTACAATGAAGTTACAAACCAGATTCTAGTTTGTAACTTCTTGTGTGCTAGATTGTATTTTGTAATAAGACCCTCTGATGATGATGACATGGTCATCGAAATGTACATAAGGGTTTAATCTTAAGTAACTTATTTTATTTGTTATTTTTGATTATTTTTGTGGTATTGGGGTTCTTTCAATATTTTCATTGAAATTTAATTTGGTTTAACTTTTATATTTTAATGTTTTTTTTAGTTTGAACTATTTAACGTGGCAAAATATCCGGTAAAAACAACAATCATAAAACTTAACTAAGCTTTTTGAACTAACGCAAGAATAAACGATAACTGCCCTATTAGAGTGAATTAACCAACTCGAGGTCAAAACAGACTGTTGCAAATATGAGTCATTGACAAAATGCTTGGACGCCCGAAAACCTAATGTGTCATCATAAGATTTTAGTAAACAAATGTCAGCTAATCTCAGCTATAAATAGTCTCGGACATGACATATGTATTATCTATGTCTCTGATTACATTATCGATCTCTATGGCTTTGTGAAACACATGGGGCAAACAGAAACAAACATTCTGAGTTATATGTAGAGTGCTTAATTTAGTATGTAGTATATTTTAGTAGTACGGTCTTTAGTTTTGTATTTAGATTATCTTTTTTCTGTCTTTTTTATTGTGTTTTATTATTTGTCATACAGTAATTTATCATTTGCATTTCTTTTTTTAATTGTGACCCGATAAATAAAACAATATTTTAGTGTCTAATACACTGTTCTGATGTCCCCAATAAACATGTATATGTTAGAAATAAAATTATTGAGATGAAAACAACAGGCTCGATAATTAGATGCTACGACAAGCTATGCAACCAGCATTGGCTTCCACTGCCGTCAGAGGTGGAAGTTAACGAAAAACAGACAGTAGTTTGATGAGATCTCCAATACCGTTGCCGTGCTGAAAGTGTTAAGCTCCCACATGTGCTACAAAACCTCCAGAACCCTCCCACGAATGTATTTAATAACTTCCCAAAGTTTCATGTCCATCGGATGAACAGTGTAAGAAGGCATTTTTATTTATATAGATTTATTAATAAGCTGTTTCTAAGGAATAAGTATCTATACTATATTTTATAGCTTACTATTAAATATAGTCTACAACTATTATGACATTTTTAATTGTCTTTTTATGTTTATTTTGTATGTTCAACTCAATCTGCATATTTAATCTCAATGATCTCCTAATATATTACTTAATCAGAATAGTTAGACCAAATTAAAATTATAACACACAGAGTGTTAAAACTAAAAAACCTCTAAATATGTTATTTGAAATTTTTTTAATATACAACTTTATTACTAAAGTCTATACAGTATAATTACAAACATTGTAGTGCCAGAATAACACTACATAGTTTCAACAGGTGCATTTTTGCTTATTATTATTAGAAAATTTAAATTTATTCTTATTTAAAGTACCATCATAATTACCTGCCATTCCCGCCACACTACTCGTCAGTTCGTTTTGGAGGACCTTTTATGAAGAGTTCATAAAAAGTTTTGACTGATGGAGGTCCTCCGAAACACGTCAACAAGTTGTGTGACAATGCTGGGAATGGCAGGTAATTAGGATACTCTAAATAACAATATAAATCCTAGCGGAAAATTAGAAAATTACCAAAAGATTAAATTTTATTATAAAATCCTAATTAGGAAAATTATTACATTTTATAAAAGTTATTTTACGTTTTGTAAAACCTATTTGTACTCACCGAGACCTTTGTCATTGATTAAATTCACAACTCCCATCATGAGGAATATATTCCTACAGGAGTCTGGCACCTATTGTATATCTTTGAACATGTTCCTAGTGTCTCATGTGATCTATACTATTGCCAAGAAATAATACGTATTGTAACTTTTGCATCTAAAAATAGTTGCGGTGAACTATAATGCCTAGAAAACATGAAACAATACTGATCATGCGAGTTATTATGAAGAAACAGCTGTAAAAGGACAAAACTAGAAATGTACTTGAGTAAAAAAGGTTAGGAGGAGTGTTTATTCATGAAATACATCTTATAAAATAGATTATTTAATTGTGAAGGAATATTTGTTTTCGTATGTGACACAATTACTTTTTAAAAAAATTACATTAGTTTTCATAACAAACAGAAAAATTATTTACTGTCTTTTTTTTATTACTGTATTAGGCTAATTATAAAATCATAATTTAATATTACTTTACAGTTAAGCACTTTGATTTAAAGTACATCCAATTTTCTTTACTTGTTCGATTCCATGCATAGAATTTCAGAGAAATATATTCATCTATTCTAAACCTGTGTCTAAGCATCAATGTAATCTATATATCTATACTTTACAACAGGAAATTTTCAGTGTATTTTAAACTAAATCCAAGAAACAATATTAAGTTAAAAATAACTGTTACATTCAACTTACATTAAAAAATGTCTGTATTAAAAAGAATAGTTTGTTTCCAGCTACTACATTGTAACATTTAAGGGTAAACTAAGTAACAGTAAAATTTAAAAAGTGTAGTTGCTTAAGAATTTAAGGGGGAAAATATTAATAATTTAAGTAAATTACTATAGGTTAAATTTTATAAGCTGGCTCTTGGCTCTTAGGTAAAAATTGTGTATTAGTCATCTATAAAACATCAGGCACTGTTGTCATCCCTCTTCGGAGCCACAAATCGAGCTACCTGTCCCAACCTTAGACAATCCTATTAGCACGCTTCGGTGAATGCCCTATTTTCATTTGTTGTTATTTTTACTATACATTACAAAGTATTAATATGTAACAAAATAACGATCAACCCTATGAGTCAGCGGAAGTCCAAGAGTCGATGTTTTTGAAAATGACCGGCAAGCACTTCCACCCTCCCCTCGTTCTCTTCTCAAGCCCCGCAGCCCCCACCTCCAAGTGCCAGCTTAAAAAATTTCACCTATACCCATGGTTTATTACATTAAAACCTATAAAATCAGTTCCTTACTTCTTTTATTTTCTTAACTTACAATTCCTATCATATATTATTAGAAAGTACAACATTATATTATTATTGTTTGTCCAAAATTGTTATCAACTTATTTAGGTATCGTAAGTTTTAATAACATCATTTAACTGGGTTAACTTACTCTAAATTAATGATTTAACTCCAGCTCATGGAGAAACAGGCTACCATGAGTTAATACTCCTCATTGAACTGAGGTTTTAGTTGAATTTCTAATTTCTAATTAAATCTTCTAGTTAGTGCATATTTTCTTACATGAATTTTTTCACTTACAGTACATTTCAATTGATATTCAACATTTACTAACCTATTCATGCTAATGTGTTTACATCTACCTAGTACTAAGTCTAGGATGTGTTTTCATTTTCTCTGTAGTTGTAGGTATAAAACATCTACACAAAAACACTACTTCCCTTGTGACAACTGATTTCAGCGCAGAAATCAGGCTTGTAACTACGTTACTGTGAAATTATGTATGTAGCAAACTTTTCTTATTCTGTGCATGCAAACGATTATATTTTATTTTGCAGCTGGCTACTTCCTATAAATATAATTTTCTTCTATTTTCATTAAGAATACCACTTTTCAATTTAACTATAAAATATCACATAGCATAGTATATAAATAGTATCTTTAGATTTTGCACCTCAAAGATATAAAGACACACACAATATTTTACAACTTATATGAAAGTACCTTCAGTAGAAGTTTATAGGCATTTCTTGTATGTTAGAAAATACACAATGAGAGTCTGCCGCGCATTTGTAAAATCTGGAACCATGCAAATGTTAGGAAAATGCTATTCAGCTTTATTAAAATGAGTTTTACCTTAATAATTATAATATTCCAATTAATTTACATCAGTTGGTATTACTCTTCATCTTAATTTTTAAAGAAAGTTATTTAGTATTTTTTTAATACAAGTACAGTATAGTATCGATTACTGAAGGTAGATAAGGCTAGAATTACCGAAAACTGGGATTACATGGAACTACATTCCTGTGCATTAGAAAAAATAGGAGTTTTAATGAACCCTTATATTATAGGTAGTTAAGAAAATGCACCATAAACTAAGTTTATAGAACTTTATATGAACATTTCTTGGAAGCCCGATTCATTTTCTTTGCGCACTATATTGAAATGAACATTTCTGGGAAGCCTGATTCATCATTTTCTTTCAAAATGATAAAATAGGCTCAAATAAAAATAGGCTCGAATTTAACGGAATATATAGACTCGGGTTATCAAGACTCTACTGTACATTTAATAGCTCTAATAGCCAATTTTGCAAAACTGTGTCAATAATCCAGATGACTGTAAAATTATCAAATAGTTGATCACAGTATGTTGATTCTTTAATGAAATATTCTCTTGTGCACAATCATAGTATTTAGGTAAAGTGAAACAAATTTTTAGTATGTTCTAATTACTTTTTTAACCTTACGGGTTTTTTTAGGAGATTCAATACAGTTGGCCATATACTAAAATATATAACTGAATTTTTAATCATAAAATTTTCTATTTACCTGAAGACTGTTCGACAATGAGAGCGCTCATTTGGCACGGCACTCTGTACCCGGGTCTGAACCGGCTGAGGAGTTTGCGGTGTCTACTCCAAGACTTTTAACTCGTCTGTACTACCACACTGATGACTTTCAATATATTTATTCTAGCAGTTACCCTGATAATTATAAAGGCTTTAAATAATATTACATAAGTAAAATAAAGGTTAAGCTATAAGTTATATTTTTAAAATAAAACAAATCAAAAAATTAATTAAAAATTTAATGTTTTTATTTATATGTGTATTGGGTGTGGAAATTCACAAATTTCGGAATAAATATACAAATTTCGGGTCGTGGAAATTCCGGGGATAAATTACTAAATAAAAGAGAGATTTTAAAACAAACTAGGAAAAAAATAGTATTGTACAAAGTTACTTCAAACCCCATAGAATGTTTTCATTATTTAAAGATGCCAAACTAACCAGTTTAGGAGTGGAATGTCGGGAAAATAAAGCCGGGTTATACTCGGATGAGGAGTGGATATGACAAAAAATATTGCAGGGTATTGCCCGGCCTCGGAGTATAGCACCAAGGGTGTTGCTCTGATGGTTGGAGGTCTCAATAGGATCAAATTCATACTTCTAAAGTAAAAGTTTAAAAGCTAAATGAGTTTTAAATATGTTGTTTTAGACCTTATCGAATTTTGTTGAACAATGTAATAAATTATACTTTTACTAATTATTTGAAACTACATAAACTGTATTATAAACATTAGGACTAAATCAACAAAAACATTTTCGATTTATACCTGGTTGTAGAGCACAAAGGGTTAAACATGTGATCAGCATCTTACAATTTTCATCTTAAGGCTCTTATACAAACCAGTTAATAGATAACTTAATCTACTGCGTCGTCTGACCAAGCTAGTAGCATTGCCACTTTCGCTGCTTCAGTACTATTATTATTTTCAAACACTTCTTCACTGCTGTCTTGTGAATTTTAGGTTATAAATATAGTAAAAATTACACAAAATCAATAAATACGGTAAATATACAATTGTTACTAAAACCATACTCACTAATCCCACAAGGTCACAAATAAAAAACATGTGCAGAAAAATATGCCCTAACTTCCTACATTTGAATACAAAACGGAAAATCCCTTCTCTAGGATCTGAAAACAGATTAAAATAACAAATAACATTGAGCAATTACATTTGGTTACAAACTGCCTGCTTGTTGTCATAGACAGGCAGTAACCCAAATCTAGGTGGCTCACAAAGAATGTAGTAAACATGAAATTGCCTAAAACTCTTCTGCTTTGGAATTGTTATCAGTGTTTTATGATTTTGATTCACGTTATAAGAATATTTAACTATTGAAGTGGATGCTGACCTCAATTTTGTGTAACTTCATAAAATTTCTCAAATATACTGTGAATTTGTAACATTAACACGGACATAAACTAGTGTTAATTCACTGCAGTACTTATAACATAAACAACCTTTAGTATTTACTTTAGGAATGGAAACTTTCATTTTATCACTTAAGAAAAGCAGAGAATGAAAGGTTAAGGAAGTATTATTTTTTTAGTACAAGAAACACCTGTTAGGGTTTTGGGTTTGGACATTTGGGGGGGGGGGAGGTCTCAATAGGATCAAATTCATACCCCTAAGGTAAAATTTTAAAAGCTAAATGCCATTTTACGCAAATATTAAAATTAGGCACAAGGTTACAACTTAAGTTAGTTAAATCTCTTCTTAATTTAAATACATTTCAAATATAAATAGTACCTAATGAACATCAAATTTAAACATGGGAATATGTACAAGTTGGTATTTATTCAAGAGATTAGGTAAAAAGTTTCCAAGAAATAATAAGGCCCTAAAGACAGACTTTAAATTTTTACAAACTATAATTCTACAAAGAAATACTGATTCTATGAACCTTCATTGAAAGTTCATTAAGAACTTAATCCTTTGTTTCAATAATTTTCTCAAGGTTATAAGCCATAGTTAGCCCATTTCTAAGGCTACTGTCAACTCGTTTTATATAAACCTTTTTACATTTATAATACCTTTATGAAAGTTTGAATTAATAGTGAAATATGTTACAAAACTTGCCAACTACAGTATAAATATTTTTGAGCCTATAAAGAATTTTAAAAACTTAATAAGCATCCCCAAAAATCCCCCTGCTGCATATCTGGTTAACCAGATCATTTTTTTTACTTACATTATTAATAAGCGCATGCCAGTATGATGTATAATTTTCTACAGGAATTTTACTTTTATCGAACTATTAAACTATAATATAGTTTAGATATTTTCTAAAATGTATAATTTGGTTCAATTTTTAAAAACACTTACTGAGGGGAAACTCAGCTAAGCTACTGTGAACAAAAAATTGTCAGTGAGTTTTCTTACAATTTACTAAAATTATTATTATAAGTAATTATTACATAACTGAGCAAATATTTTTGAGCTTACTTGCTGAGGCATTTTGAAACAATCATTTTATTGACAGTAGCAAGTCGGCTTTATGACTCGAAATGACTGTTTCGAAAACGTGTCGGCAAGTAAGCTCAAAAGTATTCACTCAGTTATGCAATAATTACTTAAAATTTATTTAGTAAACTCAAGATAATTACAACAATCAACTTTAAACTTATAAGTTGGGCAAATCGTTAATAAGTTTAATATAATGTTAAAGTTTTGCAATAATCATGAACAATAAAATTCTCAAATTAAAAAATTAAATAAATTTATAAGATGAACAAATACACTTTATGAAGTGTTTTTGCCCTTGTGTGTGTTTTTAAAACCTCTATTTATTTTGTAGGATTCCATGCTTGAATGGCTATTGCTTCTTATAGCCCTCCATATAGTTCATGGTTTGACTTTCCCGACACTGTCTGGAGAAGGGATTCTAGCTCATTGCACTTTTTATGCATCTTTTTTTATATTTATTTTAAATAATTTCCTGCCTGTTGCACAGACTTTGTAGAATTCAATTATTATTTTTTTTATATGTGCTGGTAATCCCCTCCAGTTACAGATGTGGGAAAGGGTGAACATAATTATATCGCTTGATAGGAGTTCTTTGGTTATGTACAGGAGATGATAGACTGGATGTCATACCTGTCTGTAGTGTCTACGCTCAGTTTTGTTGTGTTCTTTGCTCTGGGTCCGGGATCAATTCCGTGGATGATCACAGCAGAACTCTTCTCCCAGGGTCCAAGACCGGCTGCCATGTCTATAGCAGTTCTTGTTAACTGGCTGGCAAATTTCCTTGTTGGTGTTGGATTTCCAAGCATGAGGGTATTAATTTTTATTTGCAATACATATATTCTTCAGAAATTATATTTTTAAGAATATTTAAAAAAACGATAGTGAGATTTTAATTTTGAAAATACTACATATTAAACCCATCATGTATGGTTAAATTTACTTTGTTCATAGTAAAAATACTATGAATGTATTTTTAATTTTTATTCAATAATAAAACAAATAAAAAGTAGCATATTTATACCAACTATTCTTTGAGCTTAGCTTGTTATGTTATGTTAATAACTAATAAAAGACATACAAAAACGTAAATTTAATAATTTATTTCCTCAGATGTGGTAATAAATATTGTTATTGAAACATTAAACCCATCATGTATGGTTAAATTTACTTTGTTCATTGTAAAAATATTATGAATGTATTTTTAATTTTTATTCAATAATAAAACAAATAAAAGGTAGCATATTTATACCAACTATTCTTTGAGCTTAGCTTGTGATGTTATGTTAATAACAAATAAAAGACATACAAAAACGTAAATTTAATAATTTATTTCCTCAGATGTGGTAATAAATATTATTATTGAAACATGTCTGAGGGGATGAATTATTAAATTTGGGAGTTGTGTACATCCTTTATTTGTTATTAAATAAAAGTAGATTTACACGCTGATTTCCAAAACATTACAAAGATGTAAAGTAATAGCTTGTTACTGCCAAATGGAAATTGAGAAATAATTGAAAATTATCTTTTGCCAAAATGGTCAATGACTTTACTAAAATTGTAAATTGAAATCAAATTAGAAAACTTTTGAATGTGTAGCTAAAGTACTGGAAATAATCAAAAGAATGTCTCATGTTTTTATTTAATTGGAATGAAATTGAAATTTCCACACAGGGAACATCTTGTTACCAATAAAAATGAAGTGAGAGAGAGGAGTTCATATGAAAACCAAAAAACTCAAAAGTTAGGCTATCCATATATTATACTTTTTTTTATTAATTTGGCAAAAAACCACATTTACTGATTTATTCAGCAGACGCGTTTCACACTAGATCAGTGCATTATTCAATGCTGTGAGTCACTGACAAGACCGTTGCTCAGGTGAACACAAAAACTGCAAATATACATATTGTTTTTCTAGATAGAAAGAACAAGAAATAACTTCCTCGTATGTTAACCCCCCTCATCTGTACTCAGTGAGAGAATCAACTAAGAGGAATTTAAACTATTAAAAAAGTTTTAAAAAAGTTGTTTTAGACCTTATAGAATTTTGATGAACAATGTAATAAATTATACTTTTACTTATTATTTAAAACTACATAAACTGTATTATAAACATTAGGACTAAACCAACAAAGAAGTTAAGAAAGGTTAAAAGAAAGATTGTATTTAAAAAGGTAACATTATTTATTATAAAGGCAAAATAATTGTGCGTATTAGTTTCTTTTTATTGAGATTAGTTTCAACATTATTCTACAAGGTGGAATTGTTGGATATTTAATTGATAAGGAAGAAACACAGAATTCATTTCCATTAATCTGTTTGTACTACATCCTGTAATTTTCATTTAATATTTAATTTTATTAGTAAATACAGAAATGTTTTATTGTTTGTAGTAGAAAAACTGTTCTCATATTTAATGTTTCAGACTATTTTAGATAATTATACGTTCCTGCCATTTAGTTTCTTCCTTGCAATATTCTGGATATTCACCTACAAAAAAGTTCCAGAAACTAAAAATAAAACTTTTGAAGAAATTTTAGCTCTCTTTCGACACAACAATGGCAGGTGAGTTAATTACTATTTTACTTGATACTTTTCTTATTGACATTAAATCAAATTAAATACTATAAAACATCTTAATTATAAGTTTACATTTGCTTCAAGCAAACTTTAAATATTTTTTCAGTTAGTTTATTTTGAGAAATTGTAGCTGTAAAAACAGTTACCTAGTAAGAAATGTTTTTTGTCGTTCATTGATTTTAATTATAAATATGTTCTCTAGATAAATCTTGCAACATATCTTATGAATAATACTTTCAATAATATATTTTGACATATCAAAATCTTCTCCTCCTCTTAATTTAAATTATAGTACTCAAATATTTCTCAAACTATATATATATATATATATATATATATATATATATATATATGAAGTTAATTTATTACTATGTGAGTAATTTTATCCACCATTAAGTGCAATAATTTTACCTTGAGTGATGAGGCACCTTTCGGTCGTTGACCATTGTCGAATCACTGATTTTTCTCTGCTGTGGATGCTCGGTCCGTGAAGCAGGTGTTTGTTGACGTTACGCGCACTTTTTCTTGATCTGTGTGTATGATATTTCTATATAGTATGTCTTCTGTATATGTTGTTTGTAGATTCATTAAGTTGTTGTGTATGTTTTTATAAATGTGGTATTTTTCTAGTGAGTTTAGTTCTATTGGGTTGTTATTTATTTCCAGTATGGTTAGGTTATTTTCGTAATTTCTTATTTTACGAAAATAACCTAACCATACTGGAAATAAATAACAACCCAATAGAACTAAACTCACTAGAAAAATACCACATTTATAAAAACATACACAACAACTTAATGAATCTACAAACAACATATACAGAAGACATACTATATAGAAATATCATACACACAGATCAAGAAAAAGTGCGCGTAACGTCAACAAACACCGGCTTCACGGACCGAGCATCCACAGCAGAGAAAAATCAGTGATTCGACAATGGTCAACGACCGAAAGGTGCCTCATCACTCAAGGTAAAATTATTGCACTTAATGGTGGATAAAATTACTCACATAGTAATATATTAACTTCATAAAGTCAGTGCAACGGAAAAACAATGGATAATGTTAAATATCAAGAATATATATATATATATATATATATATATATATATATATATATATATATATATATATATTAAATAATATATAATATATATATATATATATATATATATATATATATATATATATGTATGTATGTATATGTATATAATATATAATGTATGTAATTTATATATGTATAAATTTTAATGTAGGTGCGATTATATAAAATTTTATACAAGACAACTATATAATGTTTTAGGTAAAATTGATACTGAGACAATTTTTCACATAATTATTAAAGGTTTTTAAAATTTTATTTTATTATTTTTTTGGAAAATGATGATGTGAGATAGCATCAATAGAAAAACTGTCTTATTTTGTTTCCTCTTAAAAAAATACATTTTTTTAAATATATGACTTGTGAAACAAATTAATTCTGAACATTTCTGTAAATAAGAGAAATGGCAATTATAGTACAGTACATACACAACTATTGTCCTTTTTCATACTGATAAAAAAAGAGTTGAGAAGTGAAAATATTTAAACTTTTCAGATTTAAAGAATGTTTGTATTTCTGTTGAACAATTTTCAATATTATCCCTAAATTATTTATTTAATTAGGATACATCTATTTAACGTTACCATTGATAGTTTTAAAATAACTCTTAGGCAATAACTAAACTTTGTGATGCAATTTTGTCTATCTTTCTTACTCAATTTGGTTTCAATCTTCAATCATTTCTAATTTCTGAATCACCTCCCTTAAGGAACTTTTAACTTATGTATATACAGAGTGATCAAAACGTCATATTAGTTTCTCTGTTCACAAATGTACAGTTATAAGCTTATATTAAGTCCTGGTACCAGCCTAGCTAAACCTAACCAGATCAATGAACTTTATTCCCAATATATAAACAATTTGAAATGAGTATATGATTACATTATACAAGTACAGTACAGTTTCGATAATTTGAAGTAAATAGGACCGAGACCTCCTCGGATTACCGAAAACTCTGATTACACAGAAATAAGTTCCTGTTCATTAGAAAAAATAGGACTTCTAATGAACCCTAATACAGTAAAACCCTTCATATCCAGATCAATGTGGTGACAGCATGATCCGGATTTATTAATAGCGGAAATGAAAAAGTTCAGCTAATCTTGAATGCCATCATTGTTTCATTGATTTGTTTGCTTCAAGAGAGTATATTTTCTGATATGTCATGCACAAGACAAGACATTTGTCCTTCCGAAGGGTATTTATCGACTGACGAAACTTACAGCGTAAATAAAGATAAGTATTTATGGCCCATTGACCTTCTGTCAGTCTTCTAAACATAACTGATAAGGACATTCATACACAACTGATGACGTTGTGGTAATACACCAAACTGTAGAACACTAGTGAATTGAATGATGCAAAAAATTGGGAGGAAGAAAAATACCGTATTGAAACAAACATTTCTTAGAAGCCTAACTCATTTCCTTTACATGACGTATTGATATAAATATTTCTTGAACGCCTAATTTATTTTATTTATGGCTATAAACAGTTCTTGGTCGCCTGACTTATTTTTTTTCAAATAGATAAAATAGGCTCTGATAGAAAAAGGCTCGAATTAACTGAAGCTCAGAAAATCAGTACTCAGGTTTCCGAGACTCTATTGTACTTGACTCAGCCACAAATGAATCAAGTACCAAGAGCTACCAGAATCCAATTCAAATTAGAGAGGCATATTTAGAAGTTGGTAGGTGAAAGAACAATGTGTTGCCATTTTTAAAAGAAGCAAATAACTTGTACACGTGTTTGTCTCCTGGCATCATGTTTGTAAGTTGTTTTCAATATTAAATACTTTGAGCAGCATATTTACCAAGTAGAAAACAAAATTTCACTTAAACTTGCCATCATAGAAAATGAAACAAGAACAAAACAGCGCTAGCAAAAAAAATCAATCCAGACCAACAGAACAAGTCACAAGAACACAGGTGGCATTAAACTGGCAATGGGTCTACTGTACTACACAATGCCCACGGTGATGCTATTCCAGTTATTTTGGGTACCTCCTTCCCGTATGTTCATCTGTTCAAGACTATTAGTAAGCATAACCTTAGATTTACTCAGATAACAATAGTGGAACTGATCAAACATTGCACAATGGAAGAACAATGCTCAGTGATTGGATTTCTAAATGCAAAGGGTATCAAAAGAAGTGAAATCCATAAAAGAATGTTGAAAGTGTATTTGAATAATTGTCTGAACCATTCAAATGTTTACAAATAAGTACAAGAGTTTAAAGTGCCTATAATATAGATTGAAGAAAAGGCATATCATTGTTAATGTAATAGAGGAAAAAAACGTGAGCGTTTGTCAAAATTATCTATAATATTATCATAGTTACAATATTATTCATAATTATCTGCAGTGAAAGAAAACTTACGCAGGGTTCCAAGATAATTTATAGAAACCTACAAAGAAAGATCCATCCAACTTCCATTAGTTTGGACTCCTGAAAGAGGCCAATAAACATTTCAGAAAACATTTTATATATAGGAAACGTTTTTGGTCCAAGAAGTTATAAATCAATTCCAAAAATAGCTTCGAGATCAACCCAAAGAGTTTAGTGACACTCGATACACATTCTTATAAATTACATTATAAATCATAAACACATGTTGAGATCATAACCCCAAAAACTCATTGAAAAATCCCTTACATTTTAGTTTCCATTCTAACTTTGAAAGTTTGAACTTTGAACACTTTTGACCACTCTGTATAGGTGAGCAATTAAATATATTTCTCCATTTTCGTAATTAATACAGCCATCTTATTTAGAAACCCCTTTACCTTTTACTGAGGTGATAAGTTGATGTGCTTTAAAACAAATTTTTATTGTTGATTTTATTTCCTTTATTTCTAATAATTTTTCCTAGGAATGAGGCACTCAACAATTACAGATCTCTCTCTAGCATATGATTTTCTAAACTGATAACATTTGGTTTCACTGTTTTTTGTTCTGAAGAAAATTGTAAGTACTATAACGAAAAACAAATTTTTGAAGGTATTTAACCAAATGGTTTGTGTTGTTTTAAATTGCTGTGTGGTATAACTTGAGATATTTTATTAAATACTAAATAATTCATGCATCCATACATTCAATTTTTCCTCTCATAGATAATATTTGTCCACCTAGCCTTTGTGAAACGGTTTGCACCTGTGTTCTGAACTTAACTCCCTGGTTTTACTTCTAAACAATAAGTTTGCTTGCATGATATTTAATTTTTTATAGTTTTAAACTTAATATAAAAAAATCTATAAAAAACTAAATGTTATTTGCAACAAAATGAGTTCAATTTTAGTAACAATTTAAATTTTAAGTATAATTTTTTTTAACAATTATACTTATGTGATTCGATTGTACAATATTTATTAATAAAGCTGGACAGGTTGAATAAAACTAAAAGGAAACAAAATAAGGACATGTTAAGGAAATTTGTCTTTGTAGATTAAATTCACCAGGCATAAACATAAGTTGTATAGCTTTTGCTTCTTTTACATTAAGGCTATAAGTAGGCTTTGAAGCTGCTTTTAACATTTGTTTGTTGATGTTTTGCAATAAAGGGGCAGTCTTCGCGACAGTAGGCTTTATGGGTAAGTGGCTCATTAGATTTGGTTGCATGCTTAATAGCTTTAATCACTTAGGCCTTTGCTTTAATTTGACAAACATTCAAACTGATACTCAATTATTAAACAAACACATGTGCAACACAGAAAAAAACATTTCCTAAACAAGTAGAAAGTCTTCACATTCTATAGAAGCATTAATTAGATAATGCGGTTATTATTATCATTATAAAGTTAAATACTTTTACAAATGATATATACATGCGTATAAATTTGTTAAAGTAATTCACATAAGGTGAATTGTTAAACTGTTTTTGTTAAAAAGCACTGTAAATTTAAGCATGTATAAGTTTAAGAATTGACTTATTCAGAAATTTTATTCACTGCTTTTATAAATATGTAAAAATTATCAACTCTTCCTCAAGCACAGTTTTTATAGCACAACAAATTTTGTAGCATATCAAAATTTATTTTTCTCCAGTAGATTAAAGCACTACACTTATGTTATGCCATAAATATCTTAAACTAAAACTTTACCAATGTAAAGGCACAAAATCTGCTACCATTGTTCCACAAATAGTTTGTTGTTTCCCTGATTTAAAAATTTTAACATAAAACCCAAATCAAGGACAATTTTTTAGGTAACCTTATACTATTTTCAAGTATTTTTATGCATGAGCTAAAAGTTTAATTAAAAAAAAAGTTAGAAAATAAAAAAGCCCTTCTTCAAAAAGGTAAACTTTTACTTATAAACCTAATTTTTAATAAAAACAAAAAAAATCCGTAAAAAATAAATATATTTTGTAGTTCATAGAAGCATTTTGTGTTTTGTTCTTGCAATGCAAAGGCTGCTGGTACATTCCTGCACAAATAGTGGTGTTTACTTGCAATTAGCTTTTGCTTCCTTTACTTCTAACACTCTATTTAGAGAAACAGATTCAATGTATGTGATTGAACTCTACATTATATTTTGAAATTTTCCTTAAGAAGAAAAAATCTGCAGTGAATTCTAATAAACCTAATATTTGCTATATATATTTTTCTTGAAAAACTAATTTTACAATTACCACTTTTTTAAAGTTTAATCTTTTTAATTAGTTACCACTGTTTAAAATTAATTAAATTTTATAATGTGAATAAGTTAATCTAGTAAATTCTGGGGATCTGTTACTGGAACTTGTCCTTTTTAGCTTTATGGTCCAACAATGCCTACATATATAACCTTTGAAAAAAGTGTTTCAAGTGTATTATAAATTTAAACAGATGTTAAAATGTAAACAGATCGGGTTTATGTTTTAAGGTGAAAAGTATTTAATAGATACCTTGGCCTAGTAAATATTCTTTTACCTCTAGAATAGAAATGTTGTCTTATTGTTTAGCAGGCAATAGTAGCCCTTCCATCAACTACATGGCAAAAGATGTGTATACTTATTATTTCAGAATGTGTTGGAAATTACTTTAACAGTTATTTCTAACTACTTATAAAATAAAATATTTTCCCACTCCTACCTATCAACCAGTGGTGTAGCCAAAAAATCCTTTGGAAAGCGGGTGTAATTAAAACTTAAACACAAAAATTCTTTTTAAAACCAAAGCAAAAAAAAAATTACAAAACATTTTAGCATGTATTTAACTCATAAATAATCACACTTTAATTAAAATATAACCACCAACATATTAAATTTGATTATACAGTGCTTTAGGTTTTAGATTTCTTATACACACTTTTTACTTCAGAAATTTCAGAGTATATATCCCAATACCCAACCACATGGCTACAGTAATTATACTATTAATCTGGCTGTATAATTAATTCATGACTTGCTACTAAAAGTGGTACTTTCAGTAACTTTAAAAAGTTGCTCAAAATATTAAATGATGTCAGGTTATTTCGAGGCAAGTTAAATTGATCACAAAATTTTCTACACTTCAATTACAAAAAAATAGAAATAAAAATCAACAATAATTCCTTTTTTGTGTCTACTTTAAAACCTCCTTGAATTCTAATGGTTAAAATAATGGTTTTAGTAAAACGATGTAAATAAAAGGCTTTAGATACCTACTACTTTTTTTTAATTATGTTTTACAGTTTTGTGCCATAGTTGCTTAATATAATTTTACTTGTTAAACATTTTGTCATACATCCTATATCAGTATGTTTAAAATTTCAATACACCAAACAAAATTAAAATATGAAATCATACATCTCCATAATTTGTTAAATTGAATTTGGATTAAGAAATTTTGTTGTGTCTATAAAATAAAATCTACTCCTTTTATATGAATGATACACTTTACTGTTGCATTTTACTTTTCTAAATGTAAATATGATGTATTATTTATTCTTCACCAATACAGTAGACATTGATTTTAGACAAAATAACTGTAGTATGCAAAATAATATATATTGATAACATAAATAAATATTATTACTTTATAAAATAATCTTAGCATTTATACATGTTTTTGCAAAAATAATTAAATCTATATGCACAACTAGCTGTATAACTATTCATTTTTAAATACTAAATTATTTATATTACAAAATATATGATTTTAAGTGCACAGTATATATTAATACATCTTATCTCGTGGCATTAATTGAGCATATTTTTGTTGCATCAATTGATACATATTGATTAAAAACGTTATTATTATATAATTTCTCGGAATATTTTCTTGCTCCAGCTACATACAGAATTTAAAATATATATGACGTATATTCTAGAAACTTTTGCATACTTCAGTAAAACTGTCTATAAAATACTTAAGCAGCTTTTGTGTTAATATTTAAGTGGTTGTCTTACACTAATTTTAATGTTCAGCTTTTGTAATTGATTCACAACAAACTATTCGTAGCCTTTATTTTTACAAATTTATATATATATATATTTTTAGAAATTTTAATAAACTCATTTATAACTATTTTTAAAATTTGTAGTAGATTTCTAAATTTTTTTTAACCAGCAAGAAAATTATATTAAAAGATAAAAATTTAATAACTACACTATGTTTCCTAATAAAATTCTTTCATAAGGGCATAACTAACTCTTGAATGCAATTTTATTCAGCTTATTTTAGGCCAAATATTAGAGTTTCTACTAAACCATATTTACTGTGTTGAATTTTACACTTATTGATTCAAAAAGCAAATAATTTAATATTAAATACTAAGAATGAATTAAAATAATAATAATCTTTTAAGTAAAGCAGATCCAAATAATATATTTAAATAAAGAATTATTAGTACAATTTTATTACAACTTTTACTATAATTTGTAAATTTTGTTTGGACTAAGTTGTATTCTAACAGCAGGTTTGAATTTAATGCATAGCGTTATTTGAAAATTACATTAATTTTCTTGAGACTCATTATTTTTTAAAATGAAAAATAAATAACTCTACTGATTATTGAATAGCACGAGTAGAATTGATTCAAAGTTCTTTGACAAAATACTCACCCACAGTTCCTATATAAGTTTTTTGTGTTTTCATACTAGGGCATTCTGCTTGTCTTAAAATTGGATAACTGGGGAAATCACACTTCTTGAACATTTCCAATTTTAGCTGTTTTTTTATTCTATATTCATTTAGATCGTTTCATTTCTGTTAAAGTTAATTTCTCATTTCATGTTAGTAAAAAAATTATTCATATTGTTATATTATTATTCAAGTTTCACAAAATCAAGCACAATGCCTGTCTACAAGTTACTTTAAGAAGCCAATCACTAATGGGATTATATATAAAAACTAACAAAAAAAATATTAATACAAAAAAAATGTAAAACAATAACCTTCTGTTTTTGTGGAGTTCCTAGCCCCTAATAGACCATGATTGCACAGTCCAGACAACAAAATCCAATTAACCCTCAACAGAAAGCATGGTTTAGCAGAAATCAAAGTATGGAGACCATGACTTCAAGCTTTAGGATAAGTTGTGTTCAATAAAAATCTAATACAAATATGATATGTATGAAAAGATTTTTGAAAATTACACGTATCTCAATCACTGTCATAAAAATCTAAAATAATGTTCTGAAAACCCGCAACACTATTATTAATGAGAATAATTCATATTATTCTAAATACTAATGCTTCAAGTTATACTGATTAACGACTATTGTGACGATGCTGATAGCTTTTGCTTATCATTTTCTGTTTCTTGTAAACCTTATGTTTAAAAGTTATAACCTTTTTATAAGTATGAGTATTGGAATATTGATTTAACACACACGTTTATGTATTGCCCCTGTTATTTATCAGATTTCCATATAAAAGTCACACGATAAAAATCTTACCATCAAAATAATTTATTTACAATATCTTATAATAATGTTAGATATGTTAGATAATGTTAGATTACAGCTATTATTACAAAGGGTATGTCCTCCTTGCACAATGTAAATATATTGGATTCTTTCTACTTGCAAAGAGTAAAAGAAGAGTGATACTGTCAAATTATAAAAAACAGTAAAAATAATAGTCATACATTTTAGAACAAATTTAAAACAGAACTTTTTGTAGTAGAGTTTCTCTTTATACATGAATCACAATTTAAAACATATTTTGAATTTTCAGAATTTTTTTATCAACACCTTGAAAATTACCTTCTTGGAAATTGATCTTATTGCATAAAATAATTTTAAAAATCAATATTCAACTTGTTTTCTGTTAGATTTTATACATAAAATAATAGTGTTATAAGCATTAGTAAATAGGATATTCTTAATCTTATTGATTACTTTATGGGTACATTCTTAGCCTTGATTTATGAATCATTGCTTTCCCAAAATTATTTCATACTAATTTTTTTCTAATATACATCACTAGGAAAAAATGTTTGTCAAACAAATTTTTAAATAAAAGTCCCTTGATTATCCAGGATCAATAGGAGCACTAAAGACATTAACAGAGACGGATTTTGAAATTTAAATAATATAGTTATAATAGCAAGATAAACTTGAATTCTAATGCAAATACTTTTCAAAGATTATTTATATAATTTAATATACCTTGTACCCATTTTTAAATTATAACTCACAAGTTTTTACTTTAATTTTGTATTGCATGTTTGTGTTTTATCAGTGCATGACTGTTTCTATAATAACAACACATTTTATATTCAAACCACATATTTTTCAATGTAAAATCAATGTCTACTGTATTAAACACATGTATATTTTCATATCAGTAGTTTCTTAAAACATGATTAACACATTACACTAAAACCAAACATCAAAAAGCAAAGAAGATTTAAGGTAGAAAATTCTGTTTCATAGAAAGCACCTGTTTCGTTTGTTGTTTTGTATGTGTGTTTATGTATAATAAATGTTATAAGTAATAAATTATTTTAAAATATTAAATTTTAAGTAGTGCAAAAGTATAGCTAATAATATTAATTACTGTATATTTCATATTAAAGTCGTAAACTTAAATTTGCTTCCTATACTTAAAACTTTGCTACATCTTCTTTAAAAGCTTACCTAATTGCTTTTGTACCTCTGAGCGATGAAGTGGAGTGACCTGGGTGTTTTCTCAGCGGATTAGGTTTTACATTCGGTAGTATTAAGGACGTATGCATGGGAAAGGCTGTCCGTTGCGATATGACAGACTCCTGGTCAGCAAATGCGTGTCTTTACTCAGTTTGATGGCTTTGTCATAATTTCAGTGAACCAGCGCAAAGTATCCATGTCAAGGACAAACCCGTACATGAAGATCCTCCACAAAATACTGGTGTTGTGTGAAGTGCATCTTGGGCTAATCGGCTGTGAAATTAACAATTACGTAAATGATATTGTTTCATTTTTAAAAAAATGTAAATAGCTTAATTATAAGTATAATCCTATCCTGATTTTCATCCTGTATGTGGATCATATCCTTCTTATTTACAATTCTTTTATTTTTTTAATGTTAATTCTTTCATTTTATTTTTATTATACAAGTTCAATATACACAGTTATAATTTTATAGCGGTATTTAGTTTATAATTTCTAATAGTGTTTATAATTCAGTATCAAGTTTTAAAGTCAATTACCTATAAAAATCCAAATTTCATTGTATACTAAAGGTAATATCAAATTTTAAAACAACTTCAACATAATTCTTTCATTTGAAACTTTAATCTAAATTAACTTACAAAGTAATTATGACTGCCACTTTATCAAATACAACTTCTGAAATACTCTTCAGTAGATTAATCTATTTATTGTTTTTATAGTGGTATATCAATATACCGCTAGATATTTTGCATACCGGTATGTTAATAGACAAAAAATTCAGGAATTTTGTTATTCATAGTTAAAACTAAATAATAATTATCAGTTATTTTTTAAAAAATATTTATTAAATCTGACAATATCAGTTTATACTTGTGATTCATTTGCAATAATTTTTTTATATTAAACAAATATCTAACAACTAAAGCAACAAATAATAACAGACATGAGTTATCTTGTGTTTGAACTACTAGATTTTACACTGAGTAATACAACATTAGAAATATAAAATTCTGTATTTTCAATAGGAGACCATTAGTTTTCATTTCAGGGGTTATAAATACTTACTAGTCCCAATTTACCAGAAAATGCTTTTACTAAAAAATAGTTGAGCTTATAAATTTATATAGTCACATAACTATTGTGTTTGATAAAAGAATTAGGTATTATTACACTTTTGGTATAACTTGGCAAAAAAACCACTACTTACTAATACTTTTCAGCAGACGCATTTGCACTAGGTTATTTACTGTTCAATGTTAAGCAGATGCATATTTACTGTTCAATGCTGTGAGTCACAAGCAAATCCGTGAGTCTTGTCCGTAATTCACGGCATTGAACAATGCACTGGCTCAGTGCAAAACGCGTCTGCTGAAAAATATCAGTAAGTTGTGGTTCTTTTGCTAAGTGAAGTTAAAATATAAGAAAAGCCTCAAGATGTGCAACACAAAAACTGCAAGTTTTAAAGTAAATTGTTATTTATGGGTTTGTTTTATCTTATTCATCTCAGTATTAAAATCAAATTTAGATATCCTAAATATTATTATTTTAGGCAACTTAAAGACTGTACTGCCTTACAGCATATAATAATAATAAGTACACCTGTATACAAAACTAATATGAAAGTGTTGAAAAAATTTTAATTGAAAATTTAAGCCAATTTTGTGTTTACCCAATACATACCATATATATATATATATATATATATATATATATAAATATATAGGTTAGTTTTGGTTGGTAAAGATTATTTAGATTTTTTGGACTAGGAGACTGACAGACTTACCTTGGTAAGAGTCCACTCTGTAGTCTTGAAATAGAAACACATAAAAGCACTTAACCAATGATATATTTCAACCACACAGTGATCTTTGTCAATCAAAGAGAAAACAAAAAGAAATATGAGAGTATGAAATAAAAAATAATTTTCTAAATAAAAAAATTATTTCATTTTCTCATATTTCTTTTTGTGTTTTCTCTTCGATTGATAAAGACCACTGTGTGGTTGAAATATATCATTGTTTAAGTGCTTTTATGTGTTTCTATTTCAAGACTACAGTGTGGACTCTTACCAAGGTAAGTCTGTCAGTCTCCTAGTCCAAAAAATCTAAATAATCTTTACCAACCAAAACTAACCTAAATATATATATATATATATATATATATATATATATATTAAAACAACATGGGTTATTCAAATACAAGAATATTTATTAGTTTATATCCATGATGTTGGTACTGTTTGCCAACAAAAAGCTTTTTATATAAATTAATAAATATTCTTGTATTTGAATAACCTATGTTGTTTTAAATTATTAAACAAGAAAACTTATTATATATATATATATATATATATATATATATATATATGAACCGCTACTATCTGGAGTACATCCGTTCATTCTGCAGTCCATAAATACGCAGTTCCGACGTTTCGCTAGAATCTCATCCAGCATTGACGAGGTGAACCCAACAACAGTAGAAGAGCGAATCTACTGTTGTTGGGTTCACCTCGTCAATGCTGGATGAGATTCTAGCGAAACGTCGGAACTGCGTATTTATGGACTGCAGAATGAACGGATGTACTCCAGATAGTAGCGGTTCATCATATTTTTCCATCCGTGAAGGAATACGTATCAGCATATATATATATATATATATATATATATATATATATATATATATATATATATATATGGAATGGATGTGTGTGTGTCTGTGTATGAAAAAAATAATTTAAATTTAAAAAATTTTAAAACAATGATAAAATTCTAAAAGCCTTATTAAGATTGCAACTTACCATGTTTATATTAGGAGGTTAATGCATTATTGTGCCGGCTATTGAATTCTGTGTGAATTTTTATTTTTAAAATCTTTTAATGTCTTAGAAAAAGTTATAGTTTGTTAATGCTGAGACCAACATGGTTAACACTTTTCCTAGAGTTTGTTATTTACCTTCATAAACCAAATCTATAGTTTTATAAAACAGTTTTAAAAATTCATTTATTGGCTCTCACTTATTTAGGATAAAAAATTAAGAAAATTAATGGCAATCTCTAGAAATATAAAACTGATTATTTTAATTAAATTAAAACAACTATTCCAAGGGTTAAAACATTCCAGTACAGCATTTAGTTGATCAAAATCTCTGTATTACGCAGTAGGAGTTACTTTTAGGAGATTTCCCAATAAAATACAGTACAAGCTATTAAAAGTTCTGCAGTTAGCTAGAAAAAATTAGAGTTTGTTATGTTTTGATCAAAATTGACATTACGTTGAACAATAAACAGTGGCACCATATTATAAAATACATTTTATTTTAGTATAAAATATGAGTTTTTTAATTTTTTAAATTATTTTATGTTGTTATAATTTATATTAATGTATTTTAATAAAGTAAGAGAGTATCGTTTTTGTTTTATTTTGATTTGTTTTACTTTCAACCTCTCCATTCCATAAATAAATACAAGATATTCCTCCCATTTTGGACGGGAGGCGAGTCATGTTAAAACCATGATTAATTCATTTATTTAAAGTCTATCGATAAGCTTCAGATGAGCACTTCACATGGCAATAGATTGTACTAACTGTACTTTTATTGAATACATGAGTGAAGTCATCTAATGATAATAATAATTGACCCAAACCAGGTATGCTGCCTCTTTTCCAGGAGCATGCTAAACTGTGTGAACGCGTTAGAGCAAGGGATCCCGCCTTCTGAACGAGCATCTCTCATGGTGGCAGAAGAAAAGCCACTTCCAGACTCATGTAAGCTACTTTATTGATATTGTTGTCTATCAACTTATGTTTCAGTTGTCGAAAATATAAATCACACAATCTGATTGTCATTTAACATTAGATTTTATTTGTAACAAAGCCGTTCCCCAACTATTTCAAAGTTTACTATTTGCATTTAAACAAAACAAAATGCAAACCAAAATTTTTAGGTAAAATTAAACATATTTTTTAGTAAAGATATTACAACTTATATATCTTCCTTTGTAATTTATTCGTGTCAATTTTTGATTTTCTTTTGTATTCAAAATTTTACTTTAATAACTAAAATCATATTCTAAAACAAAACAGTTAATGTTGGGCTTATTTGTGCTACAAAATGTGATACTTCAAACTAAATACATAATATAAAATTTTGTTTAAGTAAATTCCTACTGAGGTAAACAAAGAACAATTTTATCATTGTTTGCTTATTTCCAGTTTGTTTCTTTATTTTATTCTTTTCATTCATATTTAACCCTAGAGTACTATTTACGTTATTGTGTGATGCCCATGGCAACAGTTTAAGGTTATACAAATGTACAATACTGGTTTCGACAATAACCAAAAGGGGGGGGGGAATTCATATACATCTTTGAGAAACATGATTCTCGATATTGTAAAGCTGGCGCAGTCCCACGGCGAGCTAGACTTCGAACATCAAGATTCTCAGTTTGAATCCCGATAGACTCCTAAATTTTTATAATTTAATTATTGAATAAATATTTGAAAAAAACTTTATTAACAGCTATTGTCATCCACTACAGGTTAAAAAATTATGTTTTTCGAATTTGATTGGATAAATAAAAACGTATTTTATTAACGATTGAAAATTTGTAGAAGATATATATATATATCAGGAGAGTGTGAGCTAATAGAAGAAATTTAATAATTAAAAAATTATAACTAAAAATCTAAGTGACATTTCAATTTAAATTGCATTATTAATAACTTAATGATAAATCTAGAACATACACTATTCACATTATAAGATTTGTTAATAAATTTTTAAAAGAATGCATTCTGCAGGAATTTAATTAATGTTTTTCCAGTTAAACAAAAGGAAAGTTTTACATTAGCACCAAATCCAAGTGATAAAGCTATCTTATTTTGTCAGTACAGACCCACTATGAACAACATTATTTCAATTGTTTACGCTTTTCTCTTAGTTTTAGACAATAATAAGTCTTAATATACTCATATTCACTTCTGTAAGGAATATTTGTACATATTCAAATTCATTTTTCTGCCTTTCCCAACATTACAATATTTTCGTTTGATGACGTATTTTGGAATGACTCCATTTTAAAAACTTAAATAGTACAGAGAGGTACTATTTATGTTTTGAATAGGGATTTATTTTGAATTGTGTCAACAATGGGAAATATTATAATGTTGGGAAAGGCAGAAAAATGTACTTGAATATATATTAGACAATAATTCCTTTATTTAATTACAAATACTTTTTTCTTCCATCCAGTTTATAACTATTTTATTCTTATGGCCTTTCCTGGAAAATGAGTCCCTTTTAAAGCAGTTTGACTTCATATTCCATCATTGTCCCTAGATAAAATCGGGCCTGATTGAATAAATATTTGTACCTGACTCGCAAATCAACTGTATTTATGTAAGCAATATCTCTGCGAAGGTAAAGAGGATTAACATTTTCCCTAGACTTTATTTATTTCCATAAGCCAAATTTATTCGTTAAAGAATAGTTTTAAAAATTCATTTATTGGCTCTCACTTATTTTGAAAATACAAATTTTAAAAATTAATGGCAATCTCTAGATATATAAAACACATGATTTTAATTTAATTTAAACAACTATTCCTTGGGTTAAAACTTTCCAGTACGGCGTTAAGTCAACTTAAATAGATGATTAGAGTTTTCTCATCAGGCAAAATCTCTGTATTACGCAGTAGGAGTTACTTTTAGGAGATTTCCCAATAAACTACAGTACAAGCTATTAAAAGTTCTGCAGTTAGCTAGACAAAAATAAAAATGTTACACATAACATGAAAAATGGCCCTAGAATCCTCTCATAGATTATAGCTGACATATAAGCTGTGGACTCTCATAAGAGGAGAGTTGAAACTGCCGAAAATGCTCTAACTCTCTGTACTGGATCTCGAGTTCTGGGCTAGGCAAGATTAAATTCTGAAAAGAAAACTTGATCTGTTATTTTTAAGTTATATGAAGGGCTCTCTCTCAATATATTATCACTTTTCTGTAATGTAACTTTAACCCAATCTGTTATTGTAATGTTCAATCAGTATTTAGAAGTAAGGTACTTTTACTTCTAGCGGTTTTTTTTTTCTTTTAAGACAAACAACCAAATATTACTTCCTAAAAGGAGAGGTTGTGAATATTGATAGAGAAAATTTTGTTTTCATGGTACAATGGAAGGACACTTAATGATACAGGATATAGAAGGATGACAGAGTGTGAAGGGTAACAAAACTGTAGGTAGAATTATAATACAATTTAGGGAAGCACAATAAGGGTAAATTACGGTATTATGTGGCCAGGATTGCTCATTTGAAGGAGGCCTCCTTACAGGACGAGAGGAGAATCCCCAAACAAACGTTTATAACAAGCTTTAAAGTTCAACCAGCTTTTCTTAATTCTATAATAAATTACAGTCATTTAGGTATATTTGTGAGCCTGTAATACGAGGTCTGTTCAAAAAATACGCGAACTGACGTCATAAAAAAAATGTACTCTATTTGGAAGTTACACGTCTGGGTCTCTTTCAAAGTACTCTCCTCCTCAACGCACACACTTATCCCAACTGTGTTTCCACTTGTTAAAACAGTCCTGGTATGCTTCTTTTGTGATGGCGTTCAGCTCCTTCGTCGCATTTGCTTTAATGTCCGAAATCGTTTCAAATCTTCTTCCTTTGAGGGGTTTTTTGAGTTTTGGGAATAAGAAAAAGTTACAAGGAGGCAGGTCAGGTGAGTAGGGGGGTGGGAAAGAACAGTGATCGAGTGTTTGGCCAAAAACTCACGAGTTCTGAGTGCTGAGTGAGCTTGAGCGTTGTCATGATGGAAAAACCAGTTATCACTTCTCCACAGTTCTAGCCTTTTGCATCGGATGGCGTCCCTCAGACGTTTCAGTACTTCAATGTAGGTAATCTGGTTGACTGTAGAGCCTTCAGGGAGGTACTCGTAGTGAACAACACCCTTAGCATAAAAAAAACTGTCAGCATCACCTTTTTGGCGAGCTTTTTTGGATCTTGGGGACGTTTGACCCCATGATTCATCACCACGATGATTCATCACCGGTTATAATTCTTGACAAAAAGTTCTCATCTTCATTTGAATGATCAAGCAGTTCCCGACAAACCCGGATGTGATTGGCTTTTTGGCCGTCGGTCATCAGGCGTGGCACAAATTTCGCAGCGACGCGGTGCATCTTCAATTTTTCGGTCAAAATCTCGTAACAAAATCCAACTGATATCCCACACTCTTCGGAAAGCTCCCTAATGGTCAGACATCGATTTTTGTGCACCAAGGTTGATTTTGTCAACGTGTGGGTCGTCAGTTGACGTTGAAGGACATCCAGGACGCTCATCGTCATCAATCTACTGCCGGCCTCCCTTGAAACATGCAATACGCTTCATGGCAACATTTCTGTTGCAGATTTCCCTAGTTTTACACAAAATTTCACAGCAATTCGTTGCTCCTTCAGGCTGTTCATTTTACAATCCGACAAACGAAAAAAACACTCTTTACTAAACTGCGTGTAACTTATCAACAAATGAAGATATCTGTGACTGAAATACCGCGTTTTAATCAGCTGATTTATATGAACCTAGCGACACCAAGCGAATTTTCTTGAAACTAACTTGAGCCGCGAAATTCAAACAGTCTGCATATTTTTTTAACAGACCTCGTATATTATATATAATTTAATGGTTTAAAATTATTATCAGAATCTCCATATGTTTATGATTTTTATTAAAAACAATAAAATGGCAGCAGTAGAAATAAGGAAAAGACATCATTAAAAAATAACATTTGTTTAAATTTATTTATGGAAATTTAAGGTGTTAATGTTAACTTTTATGTTACTAGCTAAGCAATTTTTTGATTTATGGAACTAAAAATGTTAAAGATAATTTTACAAGATTATTCCATTTGTCTGGTGATTATATATAGTATCAACTCTCGCTAATTTAAAACAATCATCAGTATATTATGCAATGATTAGTCAAAACAACAGATTCACTATAGTGTAGTGTACTGGCTAGTAACAGTACCTTAACATAATATATATTTGACAGTAACACAGTTGTTAATGTTGTGTTAAGGAATATCTTCTTTAGAATACGGCCAAAAGTGCCTAATGATATTTTGGCGTTGGTAACTAAATTGTTAATAAACGTTAGGTAATAATAGTCAATATACTGTTTTATGATGGCTAGATATTTGAGTACAGTCCAACCCCGGTAATCCGAAATAATAAATGTAAGACCATTTCGGATTACCAGAATGTATGCGTATAGGTATACCTACAGCCTAAATATGGCTACATATAAGCCTATATGGTATTATAAAGTACGTATATGTTAAGAGTAGAGTTAGTTAAGTACAGTATAGTAATCACTGAAAGTTCCTTTCTTGTTGGGGTAGTTTCAGAAAAAAGAATTTTGCCTTTTCCTGTAATAAAGGGCCAAATATGGGGTTGTTTTGCAATCGTTCTTGCAGAAACCATGTGTATAGAGCAGTTTCTACCAAAAATATTCACTCATTTTCATTGTTTTGCACACTGCTACCTCACTCCAATGAAGACACAAAGATAAAATTGTTTCTTTGTTACTAATTGTTGAATTTCCGATCCTGAAATCTTCCGTTAATGTTTTAGCAGATACCCCAGCATCAAGTCGTTTTAGAATGTTTGAAAATAAAAGTGTTTTGCGTTTTCTTTTAAGAGAAGAAGACAGGATTATAAAAATTAAAGTTTAACACACTAAGATGACAAAACGATTCTACTGCCTGCTTGCCATAAACGTTGAAACTGAACAGCTGTAAGATGACTAATCAAAAGGGATCGATACACTGAGGTCATTGCAAAGTAAACAAAATAATGTTGCAATGACCTCTTGCAAACATTTCTCCTTTGAAAATAGTCCCTCTTATAGTCATTTATTTATTTCTTGATTTGATATTTTAGAAAATCGTTTCAGACTCCGGAATTCGGATTACAGGGATTGGACTGTAGTGCACCGGGATTGTTTTTGTGTTAGTTGTAAGGCAAATAGTGTATAAATTGAAAAATCTCTGCTCATCTTGACCAACCTTCCTTCCCCCAAGTTCCATCTTCAATACATCTATTGTAGATGTAAAATCTTTACTCCATTTAAGGTAAGTTATTTTCTGTCGAGAGCTATGAGTTGCGTCTTTTTGACAAACCTCTTGCTGCAGAATCCCTTGAATAATTTAGAACTTCTACGGCTCAATTTTCCTTTTTATATGGATACTGATGATCAAGTATAGTTTTATTGTACCACTATAAATTTCCTTCAGACTAGATCTAACAGTATGATATTGTCATCACAATATGCCTTTACTTCTTAAATATAAATAATACAAGGTTAATTTCACTGTAGCAAGTTCAGCAAATGAAAATACATATTCTTAGAAAATACCACAGCTAATAACATGTTACTTAGCAGTATTATCAATTGTTTTTATATTTTGTATATATATTTACAAAACAAAATTTTCAAAACATTTATTAGTTACACTAAAAGTAGTTTAATTAGTTAAAATGGTAACAACACCATACAGATCATCCAAAACCCACAATCTAACCATCACACTATGAAAATACAACTACAAAATCGCCTACTTCACACACAACTCTCTCAGTAAACAATTTAAACCAAACAAAATCAATAACATTTACACTGCCGCTGGAGTTTACCAACTAACTTGCAGTTCGTGCTCCAGTTTTTACATAGGCCAGACAGGGAGGTCATTTTACACACGCTACCAAGAACATATAAACGCACTAACAAAGAAAAACTACCAATTAAACTACGCCAAACATCTCATATCCACAAAGCATGACTACATAAACATAACATCCAACCTATAAATTCTTTATAAACAATACAAAAATAACTGACGATACACAACCGAACAATACGATATACAAACATTTCAAACTACACCCTACACACATACTCAACACCCAATTACATTATGACACATACACTTTTCGACATCATAACTCCTAATACTCACCAAAATACACGCACACCCCCACCCTAACCTAACCTACAAAAACCTTAAGATCAGTTACGGTCTGAGTTGACAGGGGGACACATCTCCCAAAATGGCTGTCCTCAACAAATATAAGTAAGTGCTATTACAGGCAAGTACTAACACATTTACAAGTTTGTTTTATTGAAAACTAGTAGCTCACATGAAGATGGAATCAACAAATATGTAATTAGTTGATTAATATTATTACAAATAGAATAATAATGAAAACTGTAAATTCATAAATAAGTTTTAAAATTATATACGTATTACTATTCCCAGAATTTCTATTTTTTCTGCTTTGGTACTCCTACTACTTTTATTTCAATACTTTAGAATGTCAATGTAGTAAAAGTAGTAAGACTCTAAGAATTAGGCTAACAACTGAAATACTCTTATAAAGCGTCATTGTTATTTAATACAGAAATATGATTTCTTGGCACTTCTCCTTTCTGGTAAGGGCAGGAAAAATTTATTCATCCTTTCTTATAATTCTTTGACTGCTAGAATTTTTAATAAAGAATCTCGCTAGTCATAGTTGATCAGTAAATTTTCCTCTGCATTCTATTTTCCCACAACAAAATTAGTCGTGTCACACAGACTGAGATTACTATCATGGCCTTCAGTTCACCTGAGTAATGAGCTGATCTACTTTTCCATAAATTCAAAAATGTTTTAGTCTTCTAATATAACTAACAAGTAAAAAACTTCATAAAAATAATACACTAGAAAAAAATATTAACTTCAATAAAGTAGCACTTTGATTTTAATAGGGGATGTGTCCCATTGTTAACTCTAGATTTACCTCATAAAAAAACAAAATTATTTCTATTTTATTGTGCTTTTACTCCTAATAACCCATTGTGGCTTATGAACTAGGTTGGTTAGGCACGACAGTTTATTAGTAGCAGGTATAAAGACTAGCCAAACTAGTTATGAATGTCGTCAGTTAGATCGATTTGTTTGCTTCAACAGAGTTTGTTTTCTGTTATGTCATGCACAAGACTATATACCTCTGTGCTTTCTAAGGGGTATTTATTGACTTTCAACTCACAGCATAAATAAATAAACATTTTTATGGCCCATTGAGCTTCTGTCAAACCTTTAAACATAACAGTTCATCAGTTTTCATGTCAACTGGAGTGAGAAGCTCAGTACAGGTTTTACTCGGTGTCAGTCAGTAGCTATTGTTTGTTGTGTACATACAAAATGAACAATAATAGTGGGAACCTAGAAACTAAAGCAAACTTCAAACCATAAATTACTTTTAATTTTGTTTTACTAATTATGATTACACATAATAATCAATTATCAATTAATAAACTAAGGTACAAAATAATGAATAAAAAAACTGTCCTTATAAAAAATTAGTAAAGTGCTTTATAAATGAGAATATTTTTGTAGCAAAATACAACTCGACATGAGAAATGAATTTGTACCTGCTAGTCTCTGTGGCCCGCACGTAATTAGACCATCAATGGAATAAATTGTACAATTCAAAACTAAATTTAAATTGAATTAATTGCTGATTATATTTGTCAAGTTATTATTTTAAAAAATATTGAATATAAAAATATGTTATTATTAAAGTAAACTATCTAAAGTTTCTGCCTTGTTACTACAGTTTTGCTTCCATTGCATATTTAATGTTATGATTATGATCAGCATTTTTATATCAAATATTAGAATTTCTGATGTTAAGTGATTATCCAACATAAAAGTCAAATGATCTAAAAGTTTGAATTGTTTATTTCACTTTTCCTTCCTATATGGTTAAAAATATTTAAAGGTAGAATATTGTGTGATTTATTATTCGACAGTTGCATTTAACTATATATCCAGGCAGGTTCACGCTAGATTCAACTGCTACCAGAATCCATCACAGGGTTGCATGAAATTGTTCAATATATAACATGTAATATGCTCCACATTTTATAGCTTTTAAATAGTTAATATTCATTTGATTTTAAAACAAACAGTATTAAGCAATACATTGTTGTTATTATAATGTGATGTTTATATTGACAACATTGCTTTAAATTCCAACTTACAAAAAGTAAAGAAAATACAAATTAAGAGGAAATGTACTATCTACAATGAATATGCACACAAAGTCATTTAACTTTACAGCATAAAAGTCTGGTGGTTATGGTTTAGATCTCTTTTCTCTCAGTGGGAAATTGATTTAGTTAAATGTATATATTTTTATTAACAAAAATGAATTATTTCATAAAAACTGTATTAACGTTCTGAATTTTTCATGAAACTTTTCTTGATTTAAAAATAAATTTTAATGCTAAAGGTAGAAAGAAACATAAAAAAGATATATAAATAACAGAAAACTTACTACTACATTATAAAATAAAGCCTGAGAAAGACACTTTTGCATTAAATAGTGCAACCGAGGAAATTTAACAATTAACTAATTTATTCTTTATCAATTTTAAAATTATATTAATTAACTTGGGTTTTAAAATTCTAGAAAATTGTATTATTTATTGACAATAATAATTTATTCTTTACTATTTTATTGATAAGAATTTAACTGCATTTCAAAAACATAATACCATAAAACTTGTCTAACACATTCACTGTTAAGGATAAGTCAAGAAGCTAGTGCCAGAACCTAAAAATGTTACTACTTCAGAAACTATACATTCTCTACACCTATTGTAATGTGAATTCTTATGCTAAAACCATCTCCACTAGAAAAGCACAATAACTTCTCTGACTCATGCTCTGTTACTAAACCAAACATCACATATTCACAAAGTCCTCTGAATGGTTACTACAGCTAATGAAGATAGATGCATACACATTAACATAGTAATAATATAAATGTGTACCAATAGTAAGTCCCAGTTACGGTTAGAGGTACCAAAGAAACCTATCCCTCGAAATCGCTCATTAATTTATAGAAAAAAGTGAGCAGTATTATTGGCAAATATTTAAATATTATTAAATGTTAATTTATTTAAGTAAATACTGTGAGTATACAATGTCTTTTAAAAACAATTATACCATATGCATATAAAGGTGAACCAAAAATACCCACACAGAATCAGTTACATGCTTCGTTTAGGTTTTAAAAACTTTTGTAATCAGTATTCAACTGCCATTTTCCATGTCTCCATAAGAGGTAAAGGGATTGCCACTTGGAAACTCCTTTAGGGAACAGAACAAGTGAAAATTGCTCAAGACAAAATCTAGAATTTACATCTTTTCTCATCTAAAAAAAAAATCAGATTAAATGTTGGGCTAGGCCGAAAGAAATGCAGCAGCAACTCTCAAGACTGCAAAAGGGTAAGCACTTGTTCTGTTTTGCTTGTTGAAGTTTAGTTAGAGTAACACAGTAAACAGCTATATTTTTTGTTGTCCTTCGCTGCATAAACTCGACTAACAACTCTCTATGTCATGAGCAGCTATATTTTTAGTTGTCCTTTGCTGCATAAACTCGACTAACAACTCTCTATGTCTTGAGCAGCTATATTTTTAGTTGTCCTTCGCTGCATAAACTCGACTAACAACTCTCTATGTCATAAGCAGCTATATTTTTAGTTGCCCTTTGTTGCATAAACTCGACTAACAACTCTCTATGTCATAACAGCTATATTTTTAGTTGTCCTTTGCTGCATAAACTCGACTAACAACTCTCTATGTCTTGAGCAGCTATATTTTTAGTTGTCCTTTGCTGCATAAACTCGACTAACAACTCTCTATGTCTTGAGCAGCTATATTTTTTGTTGTCCTTCGCTGCATAAACTCGACTAACAACTCTCTATATCTTAAGCAGCTATATTTTGTGTTGACCTTTGCTGCATAAACTCGACTAACAACTCTCTATGTCTTGAGCAGCTATATTTTTTGTTGTCCTTCTCTGCATAAACTCGACTAACAACTCTCTATGTCTTAAACAGCTGTATTATTTGTTGTCCTTCGCTGCATAAACTCAACTAACAACTCTCTATGTCTTGAGCAGCTATATTTTTTGTTGTCCTTCTCTGCATAAACTCGACTAACAACTCTCTATGTCTTAAATAGCCGTATTATTTGTTGTCCTTCGCTGCATACTCAACTAACAATTCTCTATGTCTTGAGCAGCTATATTTTTTGTTATCCTTCGCTGCATAAACTCGGCTAACAACTCCCTATGTCTTGAGCAGCTATATTTTTAGTTGTCCTTTGCTGCATATTCTCGACTAACAACTCTCTATGTCATAACAGCTATATTTTTAGTTGTCCTTTGCTGCATAAACTCGACTAACAACTCTCTATGTCTTGAGCAGCTATATTTTGTGTTGACTTTTGCTGCATAAACTCGACTAACAACTCTCTATGTCTTGAGCAGCTATATTTTTTGTTGTCCTTCGCTGCATAAACTCGACTAACAACTCTCTATATCTTAAGCAGCTATATTTTGTGTTGACCTTTGCTGCATAAACTCGACTAACAACTCTCTATGTCTTAAGCAGCTAGTTTTTTTGTTGTACTTCGCTGCATAAACTCGACTAACAACTCTCTATGTCTTGAGCAGCTATATTTTTAGTTGTCCTTTGCTGCATAAACTCGACTAACAACTCTCTATGTCTTGAGCAGCTATATTTTTTGTTGTCCTTCTCTGCATAAACTCGACTAACAACTCTCTATGTCTTTAACAGCTGTATTATTTGTTGTCCTTCGCTGCATAAACTCAACTAACAACTCTCTATGTCTTGAGCAGCTATATTTTTTGTTGTCCTTCTCTGCATAAACTCGACTAACAACTCTCTATGTCTTAAACCTCTGTATTATTTGTTGTCCTTCGCTGCATAAACTCAACTAACAATTCTCTATGTCTTGAGCAGCTATATTTTTTGTTATCCTTCGCTGCATAAACTCGGCTAACAACTCCCTATGTCTTGAGCAGCTATATTTTTAGTTGTCCTTCGCTGCATATTCTCGACTAAAAACTCTCTATGTCTATCACAAAATGTCCATCAGAAACATTTCCCTATCTGCCTTGAAATGTCACATCCACTTATGCTCTTATTCATAACTTTGTGGTCATTTCACATATCTAGATTAATTTCAATTACAGATATTTTATTTACTATCAAAAAACTGAATCACTGAATGTGTTTAAAATCAGCAGGCTGATCAACTATTAACCTTTTGATTAGTATTCACGTACCAGTACATGAGATCGCGCTACAAACAGCGGGAGAATTCCCATATATGAACATTCTATCATTTCTCTAATATTAGCATTGCCTTACATTTACAATCTCTTTTTCAGTGTTTTGTACTGCACTGTAAATTCAATATTTGATGTTATCTGGACAATAAATGCTACACAGGGTATACAGTCACAATTGTTTTTGTGAGCAACGTCTATCGTTTCTCTCAGGAGTTTACCGATCATTTCATAGTTTGTGCGTTATTTTACACTTTTCAATTAAACAAAGATAATAATTTAGTTCCCAAGTTGCATGATTTCGATACAAATAAATCAGGTGTTTGTAACAAAGGTGTCAGGTTTCAACCTGAGATTTGGTCAACAAAATTATTACAGTAACCAACGAGTATTACGAGTCGTAATATTACAAGTTGTCTATGAAAATAATACCGTATCTGACAATTCAAAACTGAAAATGTGGGATGCTAATAATGTTGACAAAATTTATACTTTCTTAAATATTAAATATTTTTGTAACAAATATTAAAAATAGTACAATAATTTAAAAAACTAAAAAAAGATAAAATTCAAAAATTTTAAAAATATGTTGCTCCCAGACAATAAATCAGGGCATGTACATGTTGCTAATCAAAGGGTTATACATTTTGAACATACCATATTAACAGTGCACTGTAAGAATTAAAAATCAAATGGTGTTGTTTAACTTATAAGGTATCTGGGAGTATGTTTCAATAATTCCATGACAATTTATTAGTTATAACGATACGGAACTTACTTTCTGACCTAGAAAACCACCATAAATAATTCAGCTAGAACATAGGTGGCTACTTGTCAAAGTGATAGTTAATTTTTTGGATCTATTAATTAAGTGTAAGAAATGTGGTAATAAATTGAGATTTCAAACATTTTACACTTAGAAACTAATACAAAAAAATATATTTTTTTAATTAATCGATCTAATTAATTGACCTTTAAAATGATTTATGATTAATTAAAATTTTATAAAATAAAATATTTACGTAATGAGTTGGAAAATTAAAAAGTTGGATATATGTGTACTCAATGTTTTAAATGTTTCTTGCCAGAAAATGGATTATATACAGACAGTAGCTCGTGTTTTCTATTACTCAAATGCCAACTCACTAAGAAACACAATTTCTTACATAAATATAACCATAGAAAAATTAGGGTGAAGTTTGAAACAATCCTCAACATTTCTTATTTTGTAAAGGAAATAAGTTCATGTTACATAAGTATATAATCAAATATAAACCATAATAAATACCCATTTTATCATGACATTTGTGATAAAACACCTATTTGTATATAACCTGTTTTTCTTATGAATTTTGTAGGATATTTTATAAAATAATTAACTCATTTCCTCACTTTAAGCCATCAAACTAAACAAAGAAAGTTGTAAGGAATTAAATATTAATACAAAATCAGTAGTAACTTAATGAATTAAAATTGTCTACAAATATCATTGTTTTAATTAGTTACACAGTC